>JASDQU010010881.1:49107-62330 GCA_032191745.1 Picea mariana | reverse complement strand
TCCTTCTGAAGTAGTCTAGAGGCTTTTTGAAAATATGCCCGTCCTTCTGTAATAGTATGCCAGCAATGGTGTTCTCCAAGGTGAAGGAGAATAAGATAAAATATTTTGTGAAATCCGGGTTGGCCAATATGAGAGATTTGGTCAACACCACCTTGATGTATTCAAAATATTTCCTAGCTTCGAGGCTCCATTTTATCTCATTACCCTTTTTTAGCATACTCGTGATGTGCTTTATGATTTCAGCTAGATTCAGAATGAACCTTCTCAGAAAATTCACCTTTCCCAGGAAGGACTGTACCTCTTTCTTACTCCGAGGAGTGCTGATCTTCAGAATCCCTTCCACCCTGCTGGGGTCTATCTTTATTCCTTCCTTTGAGATGATGTGCCCCAACAGTTTTCCTTCTTGCATTCCAAAATTTGATTTTTTTTGATTTAATGTTATGTCGAACTTTCTACATTTCTAGAAGACCTCCTTTAGATGCTCAAGATGTTTTTCATCAGAGTCAGAAAATATTGTGATGTTGTCCAGGTAGATCACGATAAAATTGTCTTTCTCCTCAACAAATGTTATATCCATAGCCATCTGGAAAGTAGCTCCAGCGTTCATAAGACCGAAAGGCATCTTTGCATACATGAAGGTACCCCATGGTGTTGTGAAGGATGTCTTTTCCCGATTGTCCGAGTATACCATGATCTGATTGTAACTAGAAAAACTGTCCARCATGGACATTTTCAGGGATCCAACTACCTTTTGTAGGATGTAGTCCATCTTAGGAAGCGGTTAGTTTTATTTGAGGGATACCGTGCTCAAGTTYTGAAAATCCACGCATAACCTTATTTCACCGCTCTACTTCCTTACAGGCACAAGGTTGGAAACCCATTTTGAAAATCTCAAAGAAACAATAATTTTGGCTTTAAATAGTTTCTTTACCTCTTTTTCAATCAACGACAACAGTAGGGGATTGATCCTTATTAGATTTTTCCTGAAAGTTTTTTGATACTCTTTGATAGGAATGACGTGCTGAATCACTCTAGTGTCATAGAATTTCAAGTCTTCATATCTTCACTCAAAAATGCCAAGAAAATATTTCATGAGGTTGATGTATCTCTTCTTGATCTCTAGACTGAGTGTCTTTGACAATTTGATTATCTTTGGATTCTCTTGCGTCCTGATTTTGCAATCCTCGACATCTTCATCATTCGCAGTGATCCTGGGATTTCTGGCTACATTTTTTTCATCAAACAAATTTTCTAATGGAACCAATCCTTTGGGGATGATATGTTGGCATGTTCACAGGAACAATGCACTTTTCATTGATGGAAAGAACACACAGGAAGGAGAAGCTTGGGAGGAGAAGCGATAGTGATCATTGGATCCCATTCAGAATTCCCTATGACTTTCAGATCTGAATTAAGACAGGAGGAGAACACAAATGGAGGACAGATATCAAGCATTATATCTGAGCACGGGGATCAATCGTCGTTGGATCTAGGAGAACCAGCATGATCTTTAAAGTTCAACATGAAGCAGGCTTACAAATTCCTGAAAACAGGAGGACCGTCCATCATCGGGCAAGACATGTGGCTACAGTTCATCATTTCGTTGAATGGAAAGTCAAAGGCAAGAAGCTCTCTAACCTTCCAACTCATGATATGTGAAATCACGATAACCTCTAGGCCATTAGATCTGGATTAATTACAAAGGACCAACAACCTTTAGATCTGGTGAAGAAGCAAGGTGGATAAGACGAAGAGTCATCCAAATCTCCAAAACTGTGAAGGAATCCTGGCTCTCCATCGAGGATAGTCATGGGTCGTTGGATCGGGAGGAAACATGTCAAAAGATCGTCATTTCACTGATTGTAAATTCAAAGGCACGAGGTGATCTATTCTTCCAACTCGCAAAACATGAAATGGAGAAATGATCTGAGCCGTCGGATCAAGGAGAAATTTGGTCCATCGATCCAAGAAGGACACATGGTGAAATCATACAAGGACAAGTGTCAAGTTTACTCGACATTTTAGGCCATTGGAAATAACAATTATGAGTGACACATGGCAGCCACTCATCTTATGACTCGTCATTGAGTAGACGCAAGAATGAAATCACTCCTGGAGTTTATTTTCGGGAGTTTTAGCTTCAATATTCCCCCAATGTCTCGAAAGTTGAAGTTCAGGGACAGAGGATAGTCGTCTGATCACCACAAATCGTGGACCGTTGATATTAAGTGCGAAGCGCTCACATGAATAGGAAGTGGTCATATCCCGTGGTCACATCGTCGAGAGCTGGAGAGTAGAGCTAAAGATGCCAAGCTCCATTTCAGAGTTTGCAACATGGAGAGTTGAGACGACTCTTCATAGAAACCCTAAAACGCGAAATGAGAAATGCATTTTTGGACTTGACCCTTGGTCACAGCCTGTGGTCACGTGAGTGGAAGGGGCTATCATATCTAGGCTCCATTTTGGGTACCGAAAGTTGGAGGAGTCAAGGGACTCATAGGAGAATCCCTGAAACGCGAAATTGCAAAATGAAGTTTCAAGTTAAGTTGTGGTCACCATTGGTGGTCACATTGGAGGAAGGAGCTAGAGCAACCAAGCTCCATTTCAGGGTTCACAATATGAGGATTCAAGGAGACTCATGGGAGGATACTCAAAATGAGAAATAGTGAAATACCTTTTTGAATAGGGTTGTGGTCACAGCCATTGGTCACATCATCAAAAGTTTAAGGGAGGAGCTAGCATGCAACAAAGCTCCATTTAGGAGATTGCAACTTGGAGAGTCGAGATGCCTAATCATCAAAAAGATCAAGAAGATGCGAACAGAGAAACATTGATGCAGGCAGAGCAGAGAAGTGGAGCAGAACAGGGATGAGACTGGTAAGACATATATGAACATTGTATCACTGTAATAAGTTTTAGTAGCAAAGATTTATAATCAGGGTGGTAAGGAGGTGCTAGGGAGGACTACTATCCTCAAAGGTTCAAGTGGGTGCTTGAACATAGGGAGTTGTAGCTTCCATATGGTTGCAGCCAAAAAAACCAGGGAGTAGGTTCTTCCTTCTAGTGGGTGCTGGAGAAACCAGGGAGTAGGTGCTTCCTTCTAGTGGGTGCTAGAGAAAATAGAGAGTTGGTGCTCTTAGAAAGTTGCATCTTGCAAAAAAGAGGTTGTAGCCTCACAATGAGTTGGAGCTCATAAGTATGATAATGTACAGAATGTAAAGATTACTTATCATATCAAGAAGAAGAGGTTTTTACCCTTTGTGGCTTTCCTCAGGAAATATCTGTCTCTGTGTATTTCATGTGTGTGATTGATGTTGAATGTTATATTTCTTACCTCCCTGCATTATTGTGATTGTCATTGAGTTCTCTGTAAAGAGTTTAAAATAATCATAATTGTTTAAGCACGGTAACAAATCATTCAACCCCCCCCCTCAGTTGTTCAACAATTGGTATCAGAGAAAGCCCCTTTTATCTAAGGGTAGATCCTAGAGCTTAAACATGTCAAGCCATGAAGGAACTTCAACCAATAAGGCCCCTCTGTTCAATGCAACATACTTTGCCTTCTGGAAAGTTAGAATGAGAACCTACATAATGGCTTTAGGTGCAAATGTTTGGATGTGGTAGAGACTAGTTATGCAAAGCCAGTTGTACTAGCTAATAAGGATGACAAGCTAGAATTTAGCTTCAATGCTAAGGCTCTGAATGCTATCTTGAGTGGTCTTGCAAAAGAAAAATTTGTAAAAGTTATGCACCTAGAAACTGCCAAAGAAATGTGGGACAAACTCATTAGTAGTTATGAAGGTAATGAGGAGGTAAAGGATGCCAAGCTTCAAACCTACGGAGTACAGTTTGAACAGTTGAAGATGAAAGAGGATAAAACCGTTGGAAAGTACTTTCTGAGAATTGAAGAACTGGTAAATGCAATGAAAGCACTTGGTGAAAAAATTGAGGAACCTTCTTTAGTTTAAAAAATTTTGAGATCTCTACCAGATAGGTTCAACCCGAAGGTCTTTGATATAGAAGAACTTAATGATATAAAATCCTTGGAGTTTGATCAACTTCTAGGAACGTTAACTGCATATGAAATGAGAATAGTTAAAGATAATCCCACCTCCAGAGAAGCATCATTTAAGGCAGACAAGAATGAGGATTCTGAGCCTGATGAAATTGAAGAAAAATTTGTGAGAAGACTGAAGAAGGGATCAGGAAAATACAAAGGTAAACTGCCTTTCAAATGTTTCAACTGTGGTAAGATAGGTCATTTTGCAAATAAATGTCCTCATAAAATAAAGGATCAGACATATGATGATGAAGAGAAGCACAAACACAGAAATTTCTTTAAAGAGAATAATTTTAAGAAGACAAGTCTTTGTGTAAACAATGATGATGATCCTTCAGATGATGAAGACAATGACCCCTCTATTGAAGATAAACTAAATGACTTCATAATTATGGCCAAAGAGGATTATGATAATAAAAGCACAAGAAGTGATGCTAATGAAGAAGAAGTTGTGGTTGACCTGGAAGGAGAACTGAGCAGTGCACTAGAAGAGCTTGACAGACTCAGAATTAAGACGAGAAAGAAAAAACAATTGCGGATATAGTTCAAGAAAGGAAGTAAAGAACATGATGAAGACTTTTCCCTACTAAAAGTGGAATTAGAAGAGGCAAAGAAAATCGAATACATTCTGAAACAACAGTTATCAGAAAAGAAGGCAAGATGTGAAGCTCTGGAGGAAGAAGTAGTGAAAACTAGGAAAGAGATGGAGAAGTTTCAATCCTTGTATCATCAGAATCTGTCAAGTATCAAAGCCTCAGAAGAATTGGCCACCATGCTTTATCAGCAAAGAAACCCAAAGCTGAAAACAGGTCTGGGTTATGAAGAGGGATCAAGTAGTGATCAACCAAGCAACAAAGAACCCATCAAGTTTGTCAAATCTACCATCTATGACAACAAAAAACCTACATAAAGAAAAGAAGATAAGCAAATGCCCAAGAGGAGTAATGAAAGAGGTACCAAAACTGAAACTATAGATCAGAGAAGTAATGTACTCTCTGTTCAAAGAAATCATCAGTATGGAAGAAATCGACCTTCTCAAAGAAGACAACCATTTTCCAGGTACCAACATTTTTTCTATGGATATTGTTTTTTTTGTTCTAACTTTGGTTATAAAGATGTAAATTATTCTTTAAAATTGAGATATGAGCAATCAAGACATTCAAGGTATAGATATTTGCCACAACAAAGAATGAGACAGCCAAGTAACAAACCACCACAGACTCCAAATCACTTGATGGATTGGAAAAGGACATAGGTTAAGCATAAAAATTAGTATGATCTTATATTCGACGAACCAAAATGTTACATCTGTCATAACTATGGACATAAAGATGTTGACTTTTGCTTAAAAAACTATGAACCAGATTTGAATTCCCCTGTTGAAAATGTCAAGGTTTGGAAGAAGAAAGAAAGTGACAAGTGTGGATTAGTGTTGTCAGCTCAAAGAAAAAATAACCCTTCGTATATAGACAGTGGATGCTCCAAACATATGACAAGAGACAAAGGTAAGTTTCTATCTCTAAGTGAAAGAAAATCAGGAAACGTAACCTTTGGAAATGATGCTCCAGGTAAAATCAAGGGATGGTGAGTTTAAGTAATGGAAAAGGAAAAGCCTAAGATGTTCTGCTTGTAGATGGGCTGAAACATAATATGCTCAGTGTAAGTCAAATGTGTGATAGAGGATGTGAAGTGGTGTTCACTTCAAAGGAATGCAAGATGAAGTCTGTAAACTTAGGACAAGTGGTGGCTAAAGGCATAAGGACAAAAAATAATGTATATGTTCTGAAAGAAGATAGAGAAGAATGTCATCTAAGAAAACATGATGAGAGCTGGTTATGGAATAGGAGACTTGGACATCTAAACTTTGATCACTTAATCAAGCTCAAAAATCTTGAGGAAGTAAAAGATCTTCCAAGAATATCAAAGCCACAAGATTCTGTGTGTAAACCCTGCCAAGTAGGAAAGCTTACCAGGACAAGTTTAAATCCAAGAGCTCTACTTCAACAGAGAAACCACTCCAACTAGTTCATATGGATTTATGTGGACCATCAAGACAGGAAGGCACAGGGAAAGAAAACTACTTCATGATGATCATTGATGATTACTCCAGACTTACTTGGGTTGCCTTTCTCAAGGAAAAAGATGAAGCATTTGAGAAATTTAAAATATTTAAGGCTTTAACTGAGAATCAAATAGGAAAGAGGTTAAAGGAAGTAAGATCAGACAGAGGATGTGAATTTATGTCAAGTGAGTTCAGGGAATTATGTGATAAACATGGGATCAAGAGAGAATACACAATCCCAAGAACTCCACGGAAAAATGGAGTAGTTGAGAGGAAAAACAGAATAGTATAGCAAATGCCCAGATCAATGATGAATGAGAACAACATTGGTCAAACCTACTAGGTAGAAGAAATACACACATCAGCCCATGTTCTTAACAAATCCCACCTCATACCACACACCAACAAGACACCTTATGAACTGTGGTATGGGAGACCTGCTTCAATCAAACACTTCAAAGTCTTTTGGAGTAAGTGTTACATACAGAATAATGATGAGAACCTTGGCAAGTATGATGACAGGGCTGATGAAGGCATCTTCTTAGGGTATGCTACAAACAGTAAAGGATACATATGCTATAATAAGAGGCTGCATAGATTGGTTGACTGTATTGACATAAAAGTTGATGAAGGAATCCAAGAAAGAGAGGTGAACAATACTGAATCAACAATAAAGGATATAGATGAAGTTGAATATGAATGGGTCCAAGAATCAGAACAAGAATAATCTAAGCCAGATGAAGATGCAAATATTCAGATAGACTCAAATCAACAAACAACATCAAATTCCTCCTCCAGAATCACTCAAAAGAATCATCCTGCAAGTCAGATAATTGGTGAAAAAGACAAAGGTGTACAAACCAGGAGAAAGATAATCAAAAACACCGAAAAATCACATATAGCCTTCATATCCATGCTGGAACCCAAGAATTTTAATGAATCTAGCAAAGATGACCATTGGGTTAAAGCCATGAATGATGAACTTGATCAGATTGAGAAAAACAATACGTGGGAGATGGTTCCTAGACCTAAAGGTAAAAATATCATTGGTTCCAAATGGATATTTAAGAATAAGTTGAACGAGCAAGGACAAGTTGTCAAGAACAAAGAAATATTGGTCTGTAAAGGCTATGCTCAAATAGAAGGACTGGATTTTGATGAAACATGTGTGCCCATAGCAAGATTAGAAGCTATCGGAATATTTCTTGCCTATGCTTGTCATAAAATGTTTAAAGTCTATCAAATGGATGTCAAGTCAGCTTTTATAAATGGAGATTTAAATGAAGAAGTCTATATGGAACAACCAGAGGGTTTCAAACTGCCTGATAACCCTGAATTTGTATGCAAGTTGAAGAAAGCTTTATATGGGTTAAAACAAGCCCCTTGTGCTTGGTATCACAGACTGGATACGTATCTCCAAGACAAAGGGTTCAAGAGAGGAACAATTGACAACAATATATATATCAAAACAGAGGGTAATGATTTGCTCATCATGTTGGTCTATGTAGATGACATCATATTCAGATGTAATAAGGATTCATAGGTACAATGATTTGCTTCTACCATGGAGTCTGTGTTTGAAATGTCTATGATAGGTGAACTGTCATTTTTTCTTGGTCTACAAATTACTCAGAGGTCTGAAGGAATGTTCATTTCTTAAGAAAAATATCTAAGAGAAATGTTGAAAAGGTTTCAAATGGAAGATTCTAAACCTATGGGCACACCTATGGTTACTGGATGAAAATTAAGCAAGAATGATGACTCACCTGATGTTGATCAAAGTTCATATAGGTCAATGATATGCAGCCTGTTGTACATCACATCTTGTTCAGACACAATGCATGTTGTTGGAATGGTAGGAAGATATCAGTATGCACCTAAACAGAGTCATTTGCTAGCTTTCAAAAGGATATTTAGATATTTGAAAGAAACAGTGAACTATGGCCTATGGTATCCTAAGAATCAGAATTTTCAATTATCAGTCTACTCAGATGCTGATTGGGCTAACTGCATTGATGAAAGGAAAAGTATGAGTGGAGGTGCTTTCTTCTTAGGAGATTCTCTAGTAGCATGGTTGAGCAAAAAGTAAGGTTCCATTTCTTTATCAACTACAAAGGCAGAATACATTGTTGCTGCTACTTGTTGCACTCAGGTATTATGGATGATTCAGACACTTGTAGACTTGGAGGTAAAATATACTACATCGATCCCAATTCATTGCGATAACACAAGTGCCATAAGTGTGTCCAAGAATCCTGTATTCCTCTCCAAAACTAAGCATATTCCCATAAAATACCATTTTTTGAGAGAGCAGGTCACCAATCATATTGTTCAAGTTCAATACATTCCAACCATAGAACAAATTGCAGACATCTTTACTAAACCCATAGCCAAGACACCATTTGAATATCTCCATCAGAAGATGGGTTTCATCCCATCTCACATCTAAGAGAATCCATCCTGTTAGGGGGAGTTTGTGTTGGTTGAATATCTGATACCTCCAAAAAATTACTGCAACGGCTCAGGGGGAGCATGTTTTTTTCTTTGACATTGATGTCAAAGGGGGAGAAGAATGGCATGAATAGATGCTACGACTGGAGATCGAGGTCTAAGAAGAATAGTGCATCCTTTCAGGGTTTCCATCAATGCCAAAGGGGGATATTGTTGGCATGTTCACAGGAACAATATGATTTTCATTGATGGCAAGAACACATAGGAAGGAGAAGCTCGAGAGGAGAAGTGAAAGTGATCATTGGATCCCATTCAGAATTCTCGATGACCATCAGATCTGAATAAAGACAGGTGGAGCGCACAGATGAAGGACAGATCTCGGGCATTAGATCTGAGCACGGGGACCAACCGTCATCGGATCTAGGAGAACCAGCACGATATTTAAAGTTCAACATGAAGTGAGCTTACAAAGTCCCGAAAACAAGAGGATCTCCCATCATCGGGTGGGACACGTGGCTGCAGGTCAGCATTTCCTTGACTGGAAAGTCAAAGGAAGGAATCTCTCTAACCTTCCAACTCGTGATATGAGAAATCGCGATAAGCTCTAGTCCGTCAGATATGGAGTAATTACGAAGGACCAACATCCATTAGATCTGGTGAAGCAACAAGGTGGATAAGACCAGGAGTCATCCAAATCTCAAAAACTGTGAAGGAATCTTGGACATCCATTGAGGATAGTCGTGGGTCGTTGGATCTGGAGGACACATGTCAAAAAATCATCATTTCGCTGACTGGAAAGTCAAAGGCACGAGGTTCTCTATTCTTCCAACTCGCGAAACGCAAAATGGAGAAATGATCTGAGTCGTCAAATCGAGGAGAAATATGATCCGTCGATCCAAGAAGGACACGTGGCACAATCATACAAGGACAAGCACCAAGTTTAATCGTCGTTTCAGGCCACTGGAAATCACAATTCTGAGTGACACATGATAGCCACTCGACTTATGAATCGTCATTGAGTGATGCAAGAATGACGTCACTTTGGGAGTTTAGTTTCAGGAAATTTAGCATCAATACTTCAACAAAGTCCCGAAATATGAAGTTTTGGGATGGAGGATAGTCGTCCGATCACCACAGATCGTGGACCGTTGATCTGAAGTGCAAAGCACTCAAATGACTAGCCAGTGGTCATATCTCGTGGTCACATCATTGAGAGTTGGAGAGCAGAGTTAGAGCTGCCAAGCTCCATTTCGGAGTTTGCGACATGGAGAGTCGAGACGACTCTTCAMAGAATCCCCGAAATGTGAAATGTGAAATGCGTTTTCAAACTTGGCACCTGGTCACCGCCCATGGTCGCATGAGTGGAAGGAGATAGCATAGCTAGGCTCCATTTCGGGTACCGGAAGATGGAGGAGTCAAGGGACTCACAGGATAATCCCTGAAATGCAAAATTTTGAAATGTTGTGGTCACTGCCGGTGGTCATGTTAGAGGAAGGAGCTAGAGTAGCCAAGCTCCATTTCGAGGTTCGCAATATGAGGAGTCAAGGAGACTCACAGGAGAAAACCCAAAATGCGAAATTGCGAAATACCTTTTTGAATAGGGTTGCGGTCACAACCATTGGTCACATCATCAAAGGTTTAAGGGAGGAGCTAGCATGCAGCTAAGCTCCATTTCAGAGATTGCGACTTGGAGAGTCGATATGCCTCATCCCTAGATCCCCAAAATGTGAGTCATGAAAGCGTCTTATGAATAGGCGTTTGGTCACTACCATAGGTCACCTGAAATGAAGGGGATTAGCTAGAAGAGCTCGTGCCCACTATGAATTTTTCTTCAGGAAGAGAGAAGGTGCCGAAACACATGAATGCGTAGAGTTTCTCTCAGTAACTGCCAAAATGAAGTGATTGCATCTGCTAGAGAATTTAAGGAGCTATGGGGTGGCTGCCAGAGGAACCGAAGAGCCTCGGTGTAACTGTTAGATACCATTGATGGTTTCTGCCAGAGAATTCAAAGAGTCTTCAGGGTGATCGACAGAGAAGACAAAGAGTCTCGAGGCAACTGCGAGTGGAGTGTAAACTCATCATAGAGTCAACTGACAGATGGAAAAGGGTCGAAGACTATTATAGTCAGTAAAGCCAAAAGATATTAGGAGAAGGGCCAGTGATGATGAACACAGTGAAGTGTATGCAGTGGGATAGCGCATTCAACATGCACAAGGTGCATAGAGACTGTAAAAATGCAAAAGTGAGAAGAGATCAACTGCAATTTTTGAGAGGTGTTATGCAGGTAGAAGCATTGAGCCTAAAGGAAAAATAGCTCAGCAGAAGAAAAGAAGCGAGATGCATAACTAAGGTAGTAAAAGAAGGATGAGGTTCACATGCAGAGAGAAAGACGAGGTGTGCATGCTGAGACAGAGAAGAAGATCATAAATATCAAGAAGATGCGAACAGAGAAACACTGATGCAGGCAGAGCAGAGCAATGAAGCAGAACAATGATGAGACTGGTAAGCCATATATGAACATTGTATCACTATAATAAATTTTAGTAGCAAAGATTTATAATCAGGGTGGTAGGGAGGTGTTAGGGAGGACTGTTGTCCTTAGAGGTTCAAGTGGGTGCTTGAGCACATGGAGTTCTATCTTCCATCTAGTTGCAGCCAGAAAAACTAGGGAGTAGGTGCTTCCTTCTAGTGGGTGCTAGAGAAACCAGGGAGTAGGTGCTTCCTTCTAGTGGGTGCTAGACAAAATAGAGATTTTGTGCTCTCAGCAAGTTGCAACTTGCAAAACAGAGGTTGTAGCCTGACAATGAGTTGGAGCTCATAAGTATGATAATGTACAAAATGTAAAGATTACTTATCATATCAAGAAGAAGAGGTTTTTACCCTTTGTGGGTTTCGTCAGGAAATATTTGTCTCTATGTATTTCATGTGTGTGATTGATGTTGAATGTTCTATTTCTTACCTCCCTGCACTATTGTGATTGTCATTGAGTGCTCGATAAAAAGTTTAAAATAAGAATAATTGTTTAAGCACAGTAACAACTGATTCACCCCCCCCCTCAATTGTTCAACATGATATTGTTTTTTAGTTTCATTATGTCCCTTCCAGCTATCTGGTTCTGAAAGGGGTTGTCGTCACCGTGAACAGCTGCGTATTCATATTCTTCTCAACAACACTCATCATCATTGTTTACATTAGCGAATTCATCACTCATTTGGAGGAATCTCTCCACCAGTTTGTCATCTTCAAACACTTTCTAATACTTGAAGTAATCGGGTACCATGGGCCTATGTTTGACTTCATTCTCATACTTTATGTTGGGGAAAATTGGAATTTTGAACACTGAAATTGAGGTGGCCAGGGCATATGCAATTTGATTCTTCCCACTTGGGATCACTGACAAATTATACTCTGAGTACTCTTTGAGGAGGTCCGGCACTAGATTCATATATTCTCTCAGTTTGGGGTGCTTGGACTAGTATATACCTTTCACTTGATTTATGATGAGCTCAGAGTATCCATGCACTGCTATCCTCTTAGTGCCCAATTATTTCAAAGTTCTTAGACCCAAAATTAATGCCTCATACTCATCCATGTTATTTGTAAAATCAAAGGTGAGCTTGTAAGAGAAGATTTTGGAGCCCAGATTGGGAGGATTTATTCATACACCGGCTCTGGCTCCTTCCCTGCTGACACCTCCGTCGAAGATTATATTCCACATTTTTTTCTTTGCACGGTTTCTTTTATCTGTGCACTCTTTTTCTCGACGCGCAACCTTATCTTTGACAGTCATGAAAACTGTCGGCTCCTCCCTTTAAAAACTTAAGTCATTGTAAAAAATAGAGGATTCGATATCAGTGTCGACAGAGTAGATAGGATGATTGTTTGTATGGGTCTTTCTACTCACCATGTACTTTAGTAGAACCTCTCTGTACAGTGTTATTTCTTGGGCGAAAATAGGGATTGTGGCATAAGACATATCCATCTGCAGGGTGTTATCACCATAACAATTTTGTATGGACTAGAAGTTTTAGATTTAGCAGAGGGCTAAAGTAGTGTGAAGATGCGGCTTGATTTGGAGGACCGGGTTACATCTGGTGGAGAAGGGACAATATAGTGGAGGCACGAAAGTTGATGGGGCTCGGCGGACCATAGATATTGAAGAAGCCTAGATCGACGGCCATAACACATATCGGGCGATGAAGTAGCGCAAAAGATAATTATTCGAGGGCGGGCTGGGGAGAATAGCATGGTTTCATTTCGTGGACACATGGCGCCATTAGAGGCATACCGGGGCGAAAAGAGGTATACCCAAAATTGTTTTGTCTCACTCACGATATCGAAAAGAGAATATAAAAGGAGGGGACTGGTCATTATTTTATGATATTTCAAAGCATTCGAATGTTTGAAAATTGGCACAAACGTTCCTTTCGAAATTAAAGCTCAATAGTGAACCAGATTCGAGAATTCTCCGCCGATTCATAGGTATTTTTCATCATGGCCACGAACCCTATTGTTTTATCAATAACAGAGAAAAGCCTCGCCTCTAAGGAAGAATCCCTAATTGACAGAGACTCCGATGTATTTGACACAGAAATAACAGTCTCACCCACTTCCATGTCTAGAGCCAATTTTCTAGACATTGTTGGAAAA
>JASDQU010010881.1:33258-45413 GCA_032191745.1 Picea mariana | reverse complement strand
CCTCCTAGTCTCCTATATATACCAAGGAGACATTTTCATTTTGAATCATCTTGGACTTGAACATTTAAGTGGGGAAAAAGGAGGTTGCCCCCTCGAAGAGGCTTATTATCTAAAATTATCTCTTTTTCAAGGCGTTGAGTACTTTTCTTGAGGTTTTTCTATGCTATATTGATGTTTGGTTCTTAACATGCATAGAAAGAATGTTTGGACTAACAAATGGATGCAGGATCCTAGAAAGAATTTGTTGCGGGTTAGCTCCTATGATCCTAGTGCACAGTACAACAGAGGTCGGGGATCATTTAAAAGAAAGAGAGGATTGACCCTCTGTTATAGTTGCAGAAGACCAGGACATCTTGCTAAGGAATTCCCTGGGAGAAGACCTAGTTGTCTTTGTTGTAAGGCTATGGACCATGAAGTGTTGGATTGCCACAGAATGATTGCTAAGATTGAAAGTATGAACATAAAACAAGAAAGCCCTAAGATAGATATAGAAACTAAGGCTATAGCAAAACCCTAGAAATAATCAGAGAAGGTATTACTACAGATGAAAGACACCTTGGATGACCATCGACATGTTAGACTATCAGATATTTTTAAAGACAAGGAGTGCCTTGAAGCAAGAATAGGGGACTTTGACATTGACTATGTTCTAGATGAGGAAACACAAGTGAATATCATGACAGAAAGAACTTGGGGAGCTATAGGAAGGCCTGCTACAATCCCTTCATTAGGAGGAAGAGGACTATTCAGAGGAAAGCTGGTAAACTTATGTGGGAAGCTCGCTCAAATACCTATGAACGTTAATGGAACTTCGACAGAGGAAGATTTTGAGATTATTAAGTTTATTGAAGACGGCGCCATGTTTACCATGTTAATAGGAAAACCTTGGATTGATAGAGCTCAAGCCAGACGAAGGGAAGAAGAAGAAGCCTTGGAGCAAAAGAAACAAGACTTAAAATATTTCATGACTAGAAGGATCACACAATTGATTGAAGAACAGGAGAATAGATTGAAGCTATTTGACACTAGAGACCCTGATGTCGAAGCTGTAGGAACATCAAAGGACTCCCGAAAGACTGAAGTAGCTATCCCAGACAAAGAAAAGTTATTACCCCTAAGTCCTAGGAAAGAATCTCAACAATGTGCAGTAACTATGTTAAAAGAAGATAAGAATCATGATGGAAAACGAACTATCGAGACGAAGCTCACTGGAAAGAAGGCAAGGAAATAAAGTAAGAAGAGAGATAAGTTGCAGAAGGTTCCAAAGGGAACTTCGTAGAGAGAAAATTTGTAGAATTGGAGCTTCACCAGGATATCAGAACAACGACACATGGCACTTCGCCACGATGAAGAAATATAGCCGTTGGGGCCGATATATCTGTTCGACTCCCACTTCAAACGGGCAGAAAAGAAATAAAGGTTTGTGATCAGACCGTTGGGCCATGCCATAATGGATCGAGCAGGAGTTAATGGAGGCTCATACCTGTTGTAAGAAAACTGTTGTTGAGTTACCTATTTATAAAGTCAAGCCATGCACCGAGAACACTTTTTTCTAATTGATAATTCGAGCCCATAGACTAAGCCGAGTTTATACAGTAATCATTTTGCTCTCACTCTCTATCTCATTACCATGTCTAAGTTGTTCCCCAAACCCACGAATTGTTCACCCCAAGTGCGTATGTTGGAAGCATTGAGTGCTGCAGAGAAATATGTTGAAGAAGTTTTGATCGAATTGATGATAGAGAGAGTCATGTCAGAAAAATGTGTGTCTACAAGTATACAAGCATCATCGACGAGAGGATTGTCGGCCTCTCCATCCACTTCTCACGGAGTTGGACCATCCCATGAAAGGCGAACTAAGCACAAGGATGATTTAGCGAATGTTAAGATGATTCTGAGCATCCTACCTACCTATCTACCACCTCTGAGTGGCACAATAAACCGAGAATGTGTGCCTAGAGACTTTGAATATGAATTGGTCACTACATACCTCCCAAAGGGGATACGCGCAGTGCGTGCAAACCAAGATAAGATCGCAGCATTTAAGTTTAGCAGCTTCAACTTGGTGACATGAAGGTGTACAACATTCTCACCCTAGACAAGTATCCGACAAGAACCAAGGGAAATAACTCGAAGATCATACCCCAGTCATGGACCATGAACCTCACGCAGTCTACCCTCCTCAACTTTATGAAGATCCCACACTTCAGAAGGCACCAAGAAGTGAATGCATGCGTCAAGATACTGTTTTCCTGCTACCATGGCAGATATTTATGGTTGAGTCACCATATCACCATGGATCTGACGTTGATTAATTTGATCACAGGGTTGAGCATGCAAGGCCCTGACCCATAGGATTTCTATCCTGGGAAAACCATGGATCGCGCTCTTACGCAGAAGATAAAAGACACCTACGAGGATGTCAATAAGGGAACACAACGCTACAAGGTAGCCTCTATCTAGAGCGGTGCAATGTGCCTATCCTATCAATTGATCGAAGGAAAGTTGGTTCACAAGAACCGAGCCACCTAAGTGACTGGATTTGTAGTCGACCTCGCAGGAAAGTGCACGGAGGGCCTACAAATGAATTGCGTGAAGTACCTTGTAAACCAGCTGGAATTGGACTGCAGGGAAGTGAAGTATCAAGCATATGAGTTCCACTTTAGTTGGCTTCTCATCCTGATCGCTTTCATTGCATGGGAGATGCCAGAAGGTGCGACCTTCCCAGACATCGAGCCATTTGAACCTTTGGCCGTGAAGTTCAGTACATTATGGTACTTGAACAACATGAACAAGCAGTGGCAATCAAATCTCGTCTTCCATACTTATTACAACCAATTGAAGGTATCCATCCAATCTGTGCCTCGTATAACCCCAAACACTCTCCACAGGTTCATGCCCTTGATGAAATTCAACATAGACCGCCATTTCATCTATATCACAATGCACGCTGATGAGCATAAACAATAGTTACAGTCGTACTACAAGTTGACGGAGGATGACTTGGAAGAGATTACCAAGGAATGGTCGGTGGACCTCCTTATTCCAGAAGACCCTATGGATATGTCCGATGTTGAAAGTCCAGAAACTGCGACGGATATACCTAGACCTAGCAAGACAAAGAAGACCGAAGAGGTCCATTATTTAGACAACGCATCTGTGAAAACCGATTCCATCTCAGTAGAGCAAGGAAGAGATGGCAGAGAGATAGATGGAGCAGCAGTTGAACCGAAGAAAGGTGAAGTTACACCGCCTAGAGACGAGGAGGACTCCTCAAGAAAAGGAAGGTTTCCCCTCCGAAACCTTCTTCAAAGAAGAAATTGAAAGCAACCAGGACCAAATTTGAGACCACCCTCACTTCAGACGACTTCGAATTTATCGTTGCAGCACTGAATGATGCTTTGTTGGAGATAGCAGAGAAGAAGGAAGATAATCATGAGGAGGTGTTCAGTCGGATTAAGGATGATCTCCAAGGGGTGCAACAAGAAATACAATCCAGCCGCGTAGTTTCCATTGCACCTATGTTGGTAGGAACATCAGAACTAGGTGATGAGCCAACACAACTACATCACATTGCTGATATAGTCAAAGCTCGCCTTCGATGAGCTCAAGAAGAGACATCACAAGCCACCCAGGCTTTAGAACAAGTACAAAAATACCTAGAGGAGCAACGCAGTGCTACAGAATGGGAAAAGTTGGCTCTACAAGTGAAGTGGGATGAAGAAAAAGTATAGTTACAACAAAGAAAGGAACAATTGCTTTTCGAGCAACTCAAAGTTAAGTAAATGGTTCATAGAGCACTTCTCTCTATGACAGTCATTGAAGTAAAGGTCAAAGAGAGAGTCCCACAGTAGTGTTGGCAGCCAATAATATTTTTTTTATTGCTCTAAAAAAAAAAGAAGCTGCCTACACATCTTGTCTTCTAATCGACAAATCATCGTCGCATTTTGCAACTAGACATTTGTTTCATTTCTTGCGACAATTGCAATTTGATTTCGATTCAGTTTTCACAACTGAAAGTGTGAAAACTCCTCCATTATTGTTTGGATTGTCATAGTCTTTTATTGATTTTCTGAAAGACACTTTACCATTGGTTTATTGTATGACTACGAATGACTTTCAAACTATATCCATTCACTTTGATTGCGCAACTTGATTTCTTTGGTAAAGTATTTCAAATGTTAAGTTATGAGTTATGTTTGATTTCATAAGGGTCATAGTTGATTTTGGTTTTATATATGATATGATTCTTATTGTTTTTGAGCTCTTAACTTATCATTTTCATATGGTCATTGGTTGCAATGTTTTTACACTTTGATTGTGCTAAAAAATGCATGGGTCATATATCGTTTTGATTTCATATTTGAGTGGCAATGTTTTACACTTGTCGCGTTGGTAAAACCTTTGGATGTCATGTTGGATCGAACTATACACTTGGCGCATGAATTTAACATATGGTATTTGTTTTATGTTTGATCGATGGCACGTTGATGCGGTTATACATTGATGTGGGTTGGCCGATTAATATGTTTCAAACGTTATGATGAATGATGGGAAAGTGCTGTACCCAGCCATTAATGCACTGCATGGCGATGGTAATCCCACCACCTTTGCAAGCATTACATTGATTCACACCCCTTTGAGCGCCTGCAACTGTTAAGCCCTATCGTTTTTACTCCTACGTGTTGTATGGTTTAAACCAAACCCTATCATGAACAGAATCCATGGCTCTTGTCGTAAGAGCCGAGCCCAACGGGTGCCAAGTGTTGCTGATGTTTGATGGTGCTTATAGCGACCTGGAAAAGTTTGGGTGGCTCCCGTTTATAAAGAAGTTCGATGGTTACAATCCTATCGTGGCTCGGCAATTTGCATTATCATTCGATGGCTGCCGAGCCAAAGTTGGAGATGTTCAACTTGAAATTAGTGAACAGTTTCTTAGCTCGGCAACCAACCTACCTGTTACTGGACAGAAGTGGTCCAAAAGTTGCAAGGTGGATGATGTCCCGTGGACATTGTTATTCCAGTCTCGGACGGTGAACTCCTGCGACAAAGGCTTGCCTGCAAAAATGTTGAAACCACGCTGGTATGATCTCCTAATGATAATCAAGCAAGTCATTACTTGTGAGGGCAGGTACGGGTTCATTTTCTTGTTTCACCTTCGTCTATTGATGGTTTTTATGGGTTTCGAACTTAGTATGCCCCACTACCTGCATAGAAGTTTGTTCAATATGGCTAAAAGGTACAAGCGTAGCCAGGCCGATACCAGCCTCTTCCATTTGGGGTTGATTAAAATGATTATGGTTTACAAGTTAGGGTTACGTCATGATTGTTTGGCTGATTTTCTCAGTCGTAATGGCTTCGAAGAATCGGACCTTCCGCAGGTTGATAAACCTATGATAATCGGAACCCAGCCTATTCCCCCTGTGCCTTATAGCATTTTGCTACCCAAACCTCTACCCGACCCACCTACGAATTTGCCTATGGCTGTGACTAAACAGGTTGAAATTGATAAGCCCGCAACCAAAAAGACTAAAGCTAAGACTAGTGCTAATTCTAAAGGAAAGAAAAATGCTAGGTTAATATCTCGCATGGCGAGAAATAAGCCTAAAACCCTTGCCAAATCAGAACCTATCGTGGTCAGCGAAGACTCTGATTCAGAAATTGAACGTTTTCTCACCGATGAGTATCCATACTCTGAAGGTTTGTGTGACAAACCTCCTCACGACTTTGTCAAGAATTTGCCACCCTGTCTGCGGGATGATCCTAATTTTCCTGGTATTAAACTACCTCAAGAAACCCTCGGTGAATCATCGAATCCCCCTTCTGTTCAACCTACTGTTCCACCTTGCGATCAGTGTGGATTGTGGTTAGAGAGGTACTACTTGGATGTGCCGATGTTGCAATCTAGAATCTATGATTTGGAAAACCAAGTGGCAAAGCTCACTGGTCATAACGCAAAGGTGGAACCCTCTGATAAGAAGCAATTAACATCTTGTTCAATTCTGTTCAAGAATGTCGAGTCAGCCATGGAAATCGTCAATTCCAAATTGGCATAGCCTCAACAATCTTGCTGGTATAATTTTCACCCATTTATATGGCATGATCATAAATTCTGTGTACATTGTTGACCTGCTCTGTCATGCATTTGCTGTATATAAGTTTTGATTATTAATTTTTGGATTGGTTTTGATTAGATTTAATTTGATTGATCATGATTTGATTTGAATACTCTGTTATTAAGGATTGTTGATATCATTTCTATTTTTGGAACACAGTCAATATCTCTGTTCGATTTGGTTATATCCTGTACGATATGATGGGCAAATTGGTTAGTTGTTGTGATTGTATATTCTATGCTCGGACCAGTACGTGTATTATTTGTTACATAATCAAATTTCGAATGGATATGAATAGTGGTTGTTGCGATTTGAACTGCATTCGATTGTAACAAATAGATCGTTTGATTTCGATTTGAGGAATGAGATTGATCGTATCTAGTCTTATGATTTGTGTCTATAATTAAACTCAGCCATATTCATTTCGGTTATTTGCCCGGTTTATATTATGGATTCTGTTGACTCTGTCAAGACCCTATCGGTTGACTGTGTGGTGATCAATAACGAAATGCATTTGATTGTTACTCATTCAGTTTGATTCCATTCTAAAACGATTTACCTATCTTTGAGTTTATTTGAACGATATCGATTTATTGCTATGACTATAATGAGTTAACAATGGTTATGATCATTGTTTTTTTCATGTCTATTCACCATGCGATACTCAGCAACCATATTCTATAACAAATTTTAATGGATATGTTTCGTAATTGCAACAACCTGTTTATTTTGACAATTGAATAAAATGATATGAATTTCACACAGCTGTAACCAATCAATTGTGATAAGGATCGATTATTATCATATCTATTTTGGATTACATCATATGGTTGGCTTGTAATTGCATTTGGATACGAAACAGTATGATTATTATTTGCCCCGATCTTGTGATAACTGAAAAACAGAGCATTGTTACCCTGTCCCGATTGTATTCTTTTTCAATTTGAATGATGAATTTGCTTGAACTATTTGTAATTCGTTTTGATGAGGAATAGAAAATTAAATTGGATTTGATTTCTTTTAAGATTTTATTTGATTGATATCTAGTCCTGTTTGCTATTCTGGACTAGCTACAGAATCAGATGATTCTGTAGCTAAGTCTGTAGAGTCAATTTTTTATTGTTTTCTTAATAAAATATCCTTCTAATTTGATCTTTGTGTTCTATTGCAGGCAAATTCGAATTGGAAATAGATATGCTGAGAAGTTAGGGGATGATCTACAGATTTTACTTGCATTTTATTTCCTTAGTTTAGGTGATTTTGGGATTTTTCCCCAGATTATGTAAAACAATTTGCTATTATTCACAAGGATGTTTTACCTTGTGAGAAACCTATATAAACTTATGATTTTTGTAATAATCATCATCCTCAGTTGTGGGAGAACAAGGATATAGAATTCTGTTACAGGCTGGAGCAGAATTGATGTTTTGTCATAGCTTTTGCTTTTCAATATATCAACATTGTGTTTCAAGTCTTGTATATCATTTTGTTTATGGTTTATGATTACTTTTGCTATCTAAATCAAATTCAAATGATATAATTTTATTAATGCTATCTATATCTTGTTTCTTCCAAATCGATAAAAGACATAACAATTACTGATTCATTTTAGTGAATGATAGCTTTGTCTTCTTCATAAATTGAATTGTTAAATATAATTTTTTTGCATAATAGGTTTCCCTTATTGCAGAGATTTACTATCAGAAGATTGTTATGATTTTCTTTTATGTCTTGTTTGTCCTGTAACATACTTCAAGAAGCAGTACAGCTGATCGTTTTTTAAAATCTTAAGGACTAAAGGGTGTGAATTTCTTCCTCCAATCAGCTTAAGAAGTCATCCTACACAGGGCAGACTTGGAGCGTTTCCAGGTCAATTAGTTAGATGTTTATTATTTTGATTAAGTAGTTTAATGTAGATAGAAGTTGAATCAGATTTATATTAGAGTGTTTTATTTCAGTAAATATATTAGATCGTTCACTTTCAGTAATTTCTGTTTCTTTTTCATAAAATATAAAAACCAAAAAGAGATTATTGGTTGTCTTAGGGTAGAGAATATACATGAGTTTTGCAGGTTTTAATCAAATCTGTAGATTGTTTATAGTGTGCATTTGTGAATAAGAAATAACGTAGCTGCTAATTAGGTAGTTGATTTGAGTTATTATAATCATAATTAGTATCTAGTATATATAATAGTTAGTAGTTTATAGTTAGTTTAGTTTGCTTTATTAGTTTCTAGTTTCCTTTATTTCAGTTAGTTTCTTGTATTTAGTTATAGTTTAGTTTGTTTTATTTACTTTAGTAAGATTTCTTAGCTCGGATCATTTCTCTCTGGTTTTCATAGGAGACCTTAGAGCGGCCAATGGAGCCTTTAAACTCGTCAGGGTGGTCCATTCCAAACGGCTTGGGTTATTTAGACAACCTCGGACCGGTTCCACTCTCCTAGTTGACGGATGGTCAATTTTGCCTGTCAACAAGTAGGTGGCGCAACTCGAAGAAGTAATCCAACAGCTCCAACAACGCATAGCAGACTTGGAGCTACGCATTGTGCCCGAGACCCCTCAAGACATAAGGGACCAGTGAGAAGCAACTACCTGCAGCGCAGTCGACAAATTAAAAGCTCTTGCCTTGGAGTGCAAGCAGTTGAGTAACCGAAGCACCCAAACATGTGAGAACCTCACTGAGAACCTCGATTTACATACACTGGAGTTGCAGCTCTAGGAAGAGAAGTAGAACATAGATACACTATAGGCATAGTTGAAGGCCCTGCCAACTGTAGATAGAATGAAGAGGTATCACGAACAATGTACAACTCAGCAACATATCCATATGATTCAAAGAAAAGTGATGGAAGTCACTCAACAACTTCAACTTGTGCAAGATAAGGCATGCCATTTGTTTACAGAGGTGGAGAGCCAAGGAGAAGAATTAGAACAGGTTGTCACTGGAGCAGAAAAATGCCTAGAAGGGATAGTGAATGACGCAGTAATACAGGAGTTCATTGAACGAAAGGCCACAACAAAGCAACAATTCGAAGTAGCTCACGCTAAGCTTGAGGCATTCGAAGCTAAACTGATCAGACCCCAGTGACTCGGGATGAGTCACAAGTGAGTGTTGGGGGCCTGTTGGCCCTTGACCAAGTTTTGGGAGTTTCTTGGTCATGTTTACCTATTTTGAGACTTCGACAGCCTGTCGAAGGAGGAGCGCAAGACGAAGCGGAGATCATGGGATCTCGGCCCCCTTTTGGGCCCCTTTTTGGGTTTTTGGGAATATGTAACAGGAATGGGATGTCAGCCCATGGGTTCACCCATGTTTAGGCCTATTTTGTATGTATAAATAGAAGGATAGGCAATGTAAGTTGGTAGTAGTTGAAGAGAATAGTGCATCTATGTGATGTGAATGTATGCTAAGTGTGAGTAGAGTCTGTAAGTTCTTTGTGCATGACTATAAGAGACTTGCAGAGCTAAGTGGAGGTCCTTGTAGAATATTGTGGAGAACTTAGTGTTGTGAGCGCAAGGAAGAAGGATCTAGCGAGCTGCGCAGATCTTCTGTCCTGTGTGGAGTAAGGATTTTGATGGATTTGTGCTTGTAACCAATTGACCGAAGACAATAAAGAAGAAGAGTTGGTGGACATAGCCCCAGGGTGGGGGTGAACCACGTAAACACTATGTTATGCGCTTTGTGCTTTGTCTTGATGTGTTCATATGTTATATGTTAAGTGCTCTGATATGTTTAAGATAGATCTACTTATTCTTAGTTCTACTAATAGGTAGAATGATAGATCTGATATACATGAATATGCTCAGTGCTTGATCTACCAGATCTGACCTATTTACTTATGATAAGTGCTTAAATACATTAGATCGGTGTTAATGTTGTGAAGTTCTATCTTATAAGTGAAGTGGTCATTGACTGTATATTGAGGAACTGATGGTGCTAAGTGCTTTATTAAGTAGTACAATCACATATATGTGTCCCAGCTAAGCTTGCAGACACCTGAGTCTTGCAACCACCCCTGCCTCTACCTTAGGTGAGACTTCATCTACTTCGCAGCTGTCTCCGAAAAGGCCGATAGTTAGGGATTTGTTGGTGTGCTATTGTAGCGTTGAACCCTGGGTCTGCCCCTGTACCAACAAGGGGTTGCTCAGGAAGTATTTCATTATATTAAGGTTAAGAGGTTCCTTTTCATGGTTGTAAAGTTTGATTCATAACAATAATATTATAGAGTAATATGGATTTATCTAAGGCCAATGCCTTATATTCACGCAGGCTTCAATCTAAACTTTGTTAAATTGGGTCATGAATTGGGTATCGACAATCACTTTTGCAATTTTAATTAATGGGTCACCCTTAGGTTTCTTCAATCCAAGGAGGGGGTTAATACATGGATGTCCTCATTCCCCCATACTATTTATCCTAGTGGCTAAATGTTATGTAGACAATTTTTTGAAGCAATGTCAATTGGAAATTTTAAAGGGATCAAAGATGGTAGGACCTTACACATCTCACATTTGTTAGTTGTTGATGACATACTTTATTTTACAATGGATCTAGAGGATATGCACAAAACATTAGGTAGATTATGGACCTCTATTGTATGGTCATTGGCATGGTTGTAAATTTAGGTTAATAAACTATGCCATTTATAGGCATCATTGAAGATGATAAGGTACAATTCATGCAAATATATCCTCTCTTTTTTTCAAAATTTGAGCTACAATCAAGGATAAAGTACCTAGATCTTTATCTAAAGCCTAATGATTACACCAAAATGGATTTGGGATGGATGTTCTCCAGGGTGGAAAAAATATTATCCTTGATGTGTAATAGTTGGTTATGGGGGGGGGGAGTTGGTATTGGTCAAATTAGTTTTAGAATTTATTCTAGTTTATTGGGTTTCCTTGTTATTTATCTCTAAAGGCATATTAGAGAAAGTAAGAAGAATGATTTTCAATTTCCCATGGGATGGAGAAGGTAAACAAAAGAAATTTCCATGGGTATCTTGGAATAATATTGCTACCCTAAAGAAAATGAGTGGATGGGGCATAAGAAATATTCATTGCTTTGAAAGAGATCTAGCTAGATTTATTGAAGGAAGAGGGTTGTGGTGTAAGGTGGTAAATAAAAAATATATTGAACCTCTAACTATGCAAGATTGGATAAGATCAAATACTAATTATTTTCAAAATGAATCAATTATATTGAAGGTAGTAGTATTGGCATTCCCATTAATTCGTAAATGGAATGCATGGAAGGTAGGCGTTAGAAATAGAGTAAGGTTGGGATATGATTTGTGGGTAGGGTGTGATGAAAATAATAAATTAGCTAAGAATATGGTAGAAGTCTTGACAACTAAGGGTTTCTATTATTTATATCAAGTGGTTGATCCTGTAAGATCAACTTTTATGAGTCAAGAATAATATGATTCTAGAAGAATGGGTTTTGCTAGAGAAGAGGGACACATTTGGAAAAATTATTTTCATTCCCTAAAAATTATTCATGTTAAGATAAACGATGACGAGGATGAGCTTCTTTGGTCTAGGAATCTTGTTGGTGGTAGATACACTCTTATGCTAGGTTACAAAGTGCTTAGGGAGGATGTTTTCCTCAGAAACAATTATGGTGGTAGAAAGGGATTTAGAAATTCAAATTCCCTCTTAAAACAATTTTTTTTATGTGGATAGCTATAAATAAAATAGTTCCTACTTCAGTTGAAGTTGGCAAGGTCCTAGGATATGCCCATTATGTAAGGTATTTGATAAGATATTTCACATATTCTAATTCGTTATTCATATGTTGATTTTTCATGGAAGGCAATTGTAGTTTTATCTAGATTGAGAAATATTTAGGAGGGTCATAATGTGGATACTACATTAATAGGTTGGTTTCAAAACCCTATGACTAGGTTGTACAAGGCACTACCTCTTATGATTGCATGGGGAATTTAGATAGCTAGAAATTTAGGTCTATTTTATGATAAAATCCCCCCCCAGTATATGTGCTTCAAAAGGATGGTCTATTCTTAAACATTACAAACATGA
>JASDQU010010881.1:20995-33059 GCA_032191745.1 Picea mariana | reverse complement strand
TATATATATATATATATATATATATATATATATAAGACCCATTTGTATAAATTCAAGGTAGATCTAGGAATAATAACAATCAACAAAGTTGAGTTCATGATTTTAAAATCAATTTTAAAGGTGGTAACAAATCATGGTGTACAAAAGATTCAAATCATGGGTGATTTTCTGATAGTCATAGAATGGATGAAGGGTGAAATGGAATTATAATTTTTTCTAAGACCCATTATTGAAAACATCATGAATATTAAAAAGACATTTGTTGATGTTTATTTTATGCATGTTTACATAGAATAACATAATTGTAGATTATTTTTCCAATGAAGAATTGTTGATGGCTCCTTGTTATTGTCATAGGTAGGAACATAAAGAGGAGAATCTTGATAAATTTGATCTAGGCCCCTTCATCTAAGAAGAAGATGATCTAGTTTGCTATAGGGTTTGAATTGGAAGTCTTGTTTTTTATTTTTTAATCTATCCAAGAGAGCTTATTTTGGCCATTGATTAACATATGTGATATGAATATGCTTCACATTTGAGTGAAAGCATTGGAACACTATATAATAGAAACACTTTCAAGACTTTGTAAAAGACACTTATGTGATTTGTATATGCTTTAAGTTGTAGGTTTTATTTTTTGAAGTTTAGGATTATAGAGAGATGTAGCTTTGAGAATCACATGAACAATAATTTATGGTACTATAATGAGGAAATCTATTGTGTATGGTCTATTTTGACGTAGGTTTTTTTTTCAAAATTCTACCTTTGAGAATGTATGAAAGGATGGAGGGCTACTAAAAAAGGTGATATTTTTTTTTATAAATTAAAAAAAAAATTGTTATTTTTTTCCAAGAAAAAAATTGCAATTTTTAATTCATTATAAAAAGAAAATCACATTATTTAGATTCTCAAATAATGATACAAATAAAACCAAGTACAGGTGCATACTTCACGTGCAAGATTAAAATTGCATTAGTAATGTACGTTTCATTTCTTTCCCTTTATAAAATAATGTTGAATTTTTCTCTTCTTCCCCTTCTTTTCAACTTCTTTGCACACCTTTAAATAAGGAACTATAATAACTAATTGTTACAAGGCTGGAGATCATAATCCTTAGAATGAACCAATTCTTTATCTAAATAGGAGGTGCCAATTTCATGATGTCTTTTTGTTCTTCCTAGTGG
Source organism: Picea mariana (assembly GCA_032191745.1). Classification (NCBI taxonomy): domain Eukaryota; kingdom Viridiplantae; phylum Streptophyta; class Pinopsida; order Pinales; family Pinaceae; genus Picea; species Picea mariana. The sequence goes on along the minus strand of JASDQU010010881.1, from coordinate 31,875 downwards.
GGTGTCAAAAGCCACAACATCCCTTAAAGAGGAAAGTCATGTATCCATTTATTCTACTTAATCCCTTGAGAAAGGACTCGATTCCCCAATTTACACTCGTGGGTATTGATTTAACTCATTATGATCAAGATCAATCTCTGAACTTGGTTCCTCATAAATTTCCATCTATTTTGTTTTAATTTGGTTCATTTTTTCTTGGGAGGATAAACTCGAGCATAGGGACAAGTAGCTTGTAAATATCCTTGAATATGACGTATCTTTCACTTGTATAACACCTTTTCTCAATATTATCAACCTAATTCCAATACTTGCGCACAATTCATAGTTTAGACCTTCACAAATTGCACATAATTGCACAATTTCAACAATGTGTGTGTTTGTGTGTGTAACATAATTGTTTCACAAAATCAAATTCACAATCAATCGATACCAAAACACAATTATTACATATTTTATTTGAGAAATTTTATTTACATCGATTATGATATTAATATATAAGTAATGAACATATTCTCTATACATTAAAAAAATCTTTAACCATATATTTATATGAAACTTATATTTATATATATATATATATATATATATATATATATATATATATATATATATAATTTGAATTGAAATATTTAATATTTAAAAACTTACCCACGCTAAGACTAGCCTATAATTCTATAAACAAAACACATTCATAGAATTATTTACATATTCATGATCACAAATGTATTTTAAGAGGCGATGATGGCCATGGATCAATCAAAATAATTATAATGATTATTATAATTATCATTATCAATCAAAATAGTCTTGATGTGAAAATGATTATTATCAAAATAAAATATTATAAAGTTATAATCTCATATTATTTAGAAAACTATGAAATATATTATTATGAGGTCGTAATGATAATGGGCTTGCAACTAATAAACTCAAAACATTGACAAACTTTTGTACTCATATAGTGATTAAATTGAATCTCGACAACTTTTGGTACTCATATAGTGATTAAATTGGTTAATGTGGCTTCAATTCAATCATGATGTAGATTACAAAATATCAAATTGTACTTAGTCATAGTGTTTATATAAACTCTATTAACTAATGGACAATAACTTCAACCGTTAATTAATGAGCTTGGTCCTTGATTGATTGGCACCTTTAGGCTTCAAACATTGATAGAAGGAATTTGTGTGGCAAACAAGGTGACTATAGCATCCTAACTACACTCTTCATTAGAGAATTGGATAATGTTGGCTGAGTATTGTTAGAATTAATGCTTACAATAGAATTAGTTTGAGGATTTGTTGGAGTCTGTTGAGATATTCTCTCAACTCCTTCACCCACGTTTAGAATTAGTTAGATCTCATTTTAACTATATATACATATGTAACTCTTTGTAAGTGTGTAATACAAATCATTATTGTGTGTGAATCTGTTGCAATGGTTGCTCTCCATTTTGTTAATATGGTATCAGAGCTTGGACAGCCCTGACTCTCTCACGAGAGGCGCTGGAATATGAGAGATTGAGAGCAGATGCCCTGTACATAGGTGAGAGTAGAAAGTTTTGTTTGAGTGATCATTGTTTGCAGATGAGCCTGTGTTTAGTGGTTGATATAAAGAGAACCACTGCCAGATCTGTTGCCAGATTCGAAGCAAATCAAGCGGAGGAAAAGTGTGAAGGATTAATCGCTGTGTGCTACATCCGGTGACAGATACATATCTGTTAAATCAGAAGAGAAGGATCATAATCATTTTTTGCAGATCGCCTGCCTAATAAAACGATCAGATCTAGAATTGGGGGAACTAAAGATTATTTCTTTGAATACTTGAAATTCAAGGGCAACTGTTGGTAAATATGATGAGTTGATGGAGCTGCTGTCAATCGAGCTATTTCCGAAGTCTATTTCTGATCTGGACGAGAAATCGTGCCAACGTGAAGAAAGTTCAGCGTGGAAGAGGATATTTCATTTCCAGAGATCTGCACATCCATTGATGAAAGATCTGCGCAGAAGAGTTATAGTATTCGGCACTGAGCCATCTGGATTGGCCATTACAGCATGTCAATCAGTCGTGGATGTCTGCATGAAGGAGAGATGCTATCTGTTGTGCGTGAAGGAGGATCTGAGATAAAGATCGTTGTTGTTTCAAAGATTTAGAAAGTCGATGTCAATGTGTTGTTTTGTATTGTTGGTTGTAGAGAAGAACTGTAATTCGTGGTGTGCAGAGTGTTATTGTGATTTTTATTTTTGTAATGATACAGATCAGAATGTATGATTGATTCCTAGACTATTTTTGAAAGTATGTCTAGAATTGCCAATCACTACAAGAGAAAGGTCAATTGTAAGATTGACTGCTGAAAACATTTCGTACTTAGATCATTGTCCTATATAACTGTCCAAATTTTCTCTTCGGAGGGATTTTACAGATGGAAGTGTATCCATAAAATGGTTCAGTATTGAGACTGTCCTTYGGGAGGTTGAGAAGCGTCAGTTTTACAAAGAGTGTCAACGATGGTCAGAAGCRTTTTGACTTTAAATGTGTCAGTGGGAAGCTCGAATGTGTGGAGAARAAAGAGCGGAAACCGGGTGATTGCAGAGTGAGTTTCAGTGCTGATGAAGACCAGTGAGACAAAGACAAAGACAAGTTTTCTAATTATGATTTCAAGTATTGTAAGTTTTTGAATGTAAGCATTAAAGGAGGGTGTTAGAATTAATGCTTACAATAGAATTAGTTTGAGGATTTGTTGGAGTCTGTTGAGATATTCTCTGAACTTCTTCACCCACGTTTAGAATTAGTTAGATCTCATTTTAACTATATATACATATGTAACTCTCTATAAGTGTGTAATACAAATCATTATTGTGTGTGGATCCGTTGCAATGGCTGCTCTCCATTTTGTTAATAAGTATTACATGTAATACACCTACATGATGTTTATTTGGTCAACATGATATATACAACTAGATTTGGAAAGAAGTATTTTGACTAAAAATGTAAATGCCAAATTAAAAACTCAATATTCCACATGTTTTTAAATTTTTGAAATTAAGTTATGTCAAATCATTCATAGATATGAAAAGGATTTATACTGCAATTATACTTGTTAAAACGTTTCATAACAAACTGGGTTTGAAAATAAATATTTCTATCATAACTTCTATGTGTAATTAAAATCACAAATAAGATTGCCAACAAACTTCTATATGTAATAAAATCACAAATAGAGTTCCTACAGATCTTTATACATCCTCAGTGGACCTAATGGTTAAGAACATGTGTTTCCTCCTAAAAGGTCATAAGTTCAAATCGAGAGGGGGGTAGGGTATGTATACCTATGACCAATTTGGTGTTTGGCTTGCCTGTCACCTTAAAATTAGATTATTTATTATTATTATTATTATTATGAAAATCACCAATATAATTGTTAACAGACCTATACATGGAATAAAATCACAAATATAATTTTTATAGACCAATCTTCAATGGAATTTTTAACATTCCTATGTATGGAAGCGAGTCTATTTAACTCCTTCATACATCACACAAATTGTCTTTTATCATACAAAAATGAAATTCTTCCATTTTATCAATAACTTACACACACACAAAATAATAAAGCATAATACTTGAACTATTTACAATATAAACAATTTAATTAATTGTTCATTCTGACATAATAATGATTTATGAATAGATTTAACTAAAACATAAATACTTAGAAAATAGATTTGAAAGAATTATCATAATTAGTACTTTGGTTTGTTGATTCTTTGAATTGTGATCACAAATCCTTCTTGTGTCAACTTGTCGATCCTTGGATAATCTACCGATTGAACACCCTACCAACTCCAATGGATATTTTTCTTCCCCAAGGACTCCCAAGTCACAATGGGGTTGTATAGAAAGTATCAATCTATAAATAAGACAAGAATGAAGCTTATAAGCTTTAGAAGAAAATTCTCACTTTACAACAATCTTCAATGGACCAAACTCTTAACAATCACCAAAAGAAAGTTCTCAAACATTGCAACAACCATTCAACATTAGGGTACAAAAGTGTTTTCCTCTTAGCTCAAGTGTTCCTTTTATAGGTTTTGTGACTCACGCCATGTGTTCAACTCATGCAAATATGTAATCTACTAAATTATTGTTTATCTATTAGTCACCCACCCACATGTCACTTATATGCACATGTGCACAATTAATTACTTATTTAAAAATATAAAATAATGAATTATTCTCACCCAACTGCCACATTTCCCATTTTCACTCTAAGGTGTCCCTTGATCTTTTTTTCATTTTCTCTTTGAGTGGGTACACATGGAGTCACTACTTTAGGTAGTTATTACCTCTCATTAACTCCACCCAACTAACTTTTTTTGTCCTACACTTTTATTTGAATTTGAATTCATGTTTCTCTTTCTTGTCCTTGATTTTTGGGTGTACTAGTAATTAATTTTTGATAATTAATAATTACTTAATTTTCATTTCAAGCACATTCCTAGAATAAATTATTTTCTTAATAACTTTTAATTAAATATATCATTCTTATTTTTTTTTTATGAGATACTACTTAATCTGAATGGTCATTCATACTACTATCATTCAATTAATTTTATTTATTTATATTAAAATGCATAAATTATATGATCAATTTTATCATATTAATTAGCATATACATACTAAGAAAGCATTTTTTATATTATTTAATCAATCTTTTTCACTATATACTTAGTCATTTATAACCAATATCAAGTGTGTCATGCTTCTTCATGCCCTTCAAGAGTTACCTTTTAGTACATTTCAAGGGTGTCATGTTTTTCTATGTCCTTCAAGCATCCCACTTTCTTGGTGGGGGAAGTGATGTAATTATTGAGACTTTGTTAACTCAATATTTGTGTCCCTTGTTGAGATACTAATGTTCACTAAGAAATAATGTTATCACCATATTGCACACCCCATAGCCAAATCTTGTGAGTGATCAAATCCATAGTCTACCCTCATGAAAGCGTGCAACCTCTAAGTAAAACCATCACTTATCTTTTTAATTCAAGTTACAGAAAATGAGTGATAGTAAGTGGAAATAAAAATTGTGTTCCTCATCTTTTGATGGTACTTTGCACACTTCTATACAACCCCATTACCCATATGTGGATTGATCAACAAGTATGTTTCTTGTGCCTACACACACTACAATTAATGCATCAAATAGTTCCATAATAAAAATCAAATCATAATATTAATCATATAACATTTTATGGTATCCTAACTCAGTTCAGAGTCCAATATAATGTTGATGCAATCCCACATCAATATACACATATGGTTTCCTATCACATTAAGAAAATTGTCAATACCATATGCAAGTTAATGTATCCAACATTTTATTTTGAAATGTGTCATAACCATATGAATCAACAACATCAATTACATCATGTCATTGCACATGTAATTTATTCATATCATTATATAAACATTTAAATGAACCATTCAAATCATCATTTAAAACCAAACAGATAATTAAAAATTGAATTCAATCATTAAAATACAAGTCAATAAATCAGATCATTTATAAACAAATGTACTCAAGTAACAAAATTCAATTATCAAACAAATAATAACAAATGGAACATTATATTACAACTTGAATGTCATATTTTCATAATCCAAAATTTACATGTATTTAAAATTATTCCTTAGAAAATTTGTTTTGTTAAAAAAACCCTACTAAAAATTCCACTTGAAAACTTGAATTAAAATGAGTTTTGAATAACATTATGCTAGAGACAAATCGTTTTTCGTTGGATCTAAGTACTAGATTACTTTCCTTTTGATCATTATAAAGTGAATAAATGCATAATATCTTAGTATGCATTAGAAAATCTTCAACCCAAAGTGAGTGCATAAATCAAGATGTTGGTCTCCCTTTTTTTAATACCTTTGCAATAAGAGAGGGGTTTAGTTGCTCATGCATATCAAACCCAACTTTACTATATAGATTAGAGAAATAAAAATTTAAAAAGGTGACAATGACATGAATCAAACCACTTTTATTTAAAAATAGGCATTTCTTTTACATTTAAGGGTGAACATAATAAAATAGTCATTTCTTTTACATTTAAGGGTGATCATAATTATGGTATAGATACAAAGTAGTGCACAAAACCCTCCACAACCCTGTTCATTTCACTAAGTAGACAGATGTTCCAAATAAAAAAATAAAAAATATATGATTATGATTATTAATCATAATTATGTTATAGATCATAAAGTAGTTGGACATAACTTTCTATAACTTCATTTATCCCATGAAGTAGAAAGATGTTCCAAAGAATATGAAAAAATATGATTATGATTATTGTAAAGTGAGTTGAGGAATCACATCGTAGCATAGCATGTGCTTATTAGATTTATATCGTGGTTAATTATTATTAATTTATTATATGTAGGTGAAGTGTTATTTATTGTATGTCTAATTATAATGTATATTAACTAGAATTATTATTAGTTTGGATTTATTTTAATTTTGGATTTCAAACATCGAGAAGAATCAAATTTTTTGAATCAAATTTTTTGAATTGTAAAATTTTTTATTTTTTACATTTTAGTAAAATGTTTATATTTTAAACTATTTGCACTCTCTTAATACTTGATAAATTAGAAATTAAGATGAATCATTTGCAAAAATTTAAAAGAAAATCATAATGTTTAACATCCCAAATATGTGAAAATGAATGTATATCAATTTTTTATTTCTTAACTTCTCACCTTTTTTATATCAATTAATTATTTTGAATTAACAAATATTACATATAATAGATGTGATGCATCTACCCACCAAAACTATTAACACTTCTCAACATAAATATTTATTTATTTATTATTTAATTAAAATATGAGTAACTATTAACATTTCTCAACATAAATATTTATTTATTTATTATTTAATTAAAATATGAGTAACTATTAACACTTCTCAACATAAATATTTATTTATTATTTAATTAAAATATGAATATAAAATATACAAAGTATAATAAATTTATATTGATTGTTATTTTTATAATGTAATAATTTAATGAAAAAAATACAATTTAACCTTTATTTTTCATTACTAAATCTAAAATGCAATATATTTTCAAACTAAAATGTGAGAGTTCACATATTGAAATAAAATTTAAAAATAAAGGTTCGCAGTTGAATATAATTTTGTTGAAATGTTGACTCACATGTTCCAACCTTACACAACCCATATTATAATTTTGTTGAAATGATGATTCACATGTTCGAACCTTACACAACCCATATTATATTATTTATTTAAGTTAACTCCTTTCGAACTCTCTAAAACTTAATTTAATACTCATACAAAGAATAAATTATTCTAGATGGAGGCTAACCATAATTGAATGAAGGTAGCCCAACCATAATTGTTGCTTAGGGATCAACCACTAAACGATCATAATAATGAATGGTATTCAATGGGACCTTCTCATGTCGTATACTTGGGAGTGTAACTATCATGTATGGTCAGGTTTGGATGTATTTGTATAAGAGTTATTGGTTCAACACTAGACTTATATGGGCTATAGATTAATAAGAAGTTGTATAGCTATTGGTTTAACACTGGACTTCTATGGGCGAGAGATCAACAAGAAGATGTAGAGCTATTGGTTCAACATTGGATTGGTATGGGCTAGAGATCAACATGAAATTGTGGTGTGCACTAAGTATTGGTGTTGCATAGTGCATAACTTATTGTGCACGGAAAAATATTGGTGCACGGTGCAAAGTTGTGATGTGCACAAAATATTGATGAGTCGGTGTTCGCACTAGAATTTGGGATGTTAAAATCATCCAAGGAATGAGAAGAAAGGATTCTGACAAAATGGTGTAGATTTTTCATGAAATTGTCGCATGAATTCATCTAACAAATCTTATTGCTTGCACATTTTGCATAATTAACAATTATTAGAGCAAGAAAAAATCAACGTAGAAAGTAAAAAAACATGGAGGATGCACAGAGAACTTACAACCATAATGATGAATTCGGGGATTTGTATGTCGGTTTGGGTGTTGATGGTACATAATCTAAGCAGGAGAACATAAACTTGATAAAAACCATGAACGGACTAAAAAAAGATGTCCAAAACTATAAAGTTAATAATGAAAGGCTTATGAAAGCCAAGGAGCAACAAGATGGCTTCAATATCAATTTGATGCAAATTTTGGACAAAATAGAAAAGAAAATAGATAAGGAAATAGAGTCAAATAGGTCAAGGAGTCACAAGTCTCATGGTGAAAGAAGAGAAACAGGAAGTAATGATAGGAAACATCACCACTCACCAAAGAATTCATTTAGGAAAGAATGTAGTAGTTCAAGTCCATCTCCTATCAAAAACATAAGAGGAGGATCGAGGTGGACGAGCTATAGGGAGAAATGAATAAGATCAAACCTCCTACCTTTGATGGTGAGCACAAGAAGTATGAATATGCAGAGACCTGGTTGTTGGGCATGAGGAAGTATTTCCAGTTGCATAATTACTCTATGCAGGCAGAAGGGAGAATTGGAATCTATCATCTAAAAGGAAAAGCATCAATGTGATGGGATCAGTTCATGCAAGTGCAACACATTGATGAGAAGAAGGTTACTTGGAGGGAGTTTAATAGGTATTTTCAAAATAAATACTTAACGAAGTGATAATATGACAAGAGAATGAAGGATTTTTTTGAACTCAATATTATAATTATGACAATAGATGAGTGTGAAAGAATATTCTTAGAACTGTTGAAATATGTCGCATTCATCAAGGATGAGAAAGTTAACATTCAGAGGTACTTGAGTGGGCTGCCCTTGTTTATCAGCGATAATATAGAGTATGGTGATCCAAATACATTGGAAGAAACCATAAGGCGAGCTAAATGTGTCTATGATCAACAAAGGGGAAGACTGGATTTCCAAAAGTATAAATGAAGACAATATGAAAAGCAAGGTGGAACAGAGGAAGAAGGGGACTAAGCCACTATTTTTTTTAAATATTGCGCAAAGAAATTGAAAACCAACTCCCAAGGAGCCCACAATAACTGAGGCAGTGGGGCAAATATCAAGGCAACAACCTATTCAATGTTGGGGTTGTGGTGAAGATCATATGTACAGAGATTTCCCTCAAAAAGATGAAAATGAGAGGACTGTGCATAGTGTACAACAAGCTGCGACAATTGAGGATATGGCAAGAAATGTACGTGGGATTTACACAACCCTGGATAACAAGCAAGCTAACTTTCAATCGCACATGATCGAAGTGGAAGGTAGTATTAATGACCAATCCATTGCTATTTTAATTGATTGAGTAGCTAGTCATAGTTATCTAGATCCTAAGATGGTGGAAAGATTCCAATTGCCGAGAAGCAAGCTTGAAAAACCTTGGTTGGTGCTATTAGCTACAGGGGAAAAAAGGAAAATTACTGAGATGGTTAAGACATGTCCAATAGATATGAATGGATTGAGAACAAAAGATGATTTGAATATCATACCTTTGGGCTCTTATGATTGCCTCATTGGTATGGATTGGTTGGACCAACATCATGTTGTTCTAGACTATTACAATAAGGAATTTACTTGCTTGGATGAGAAATGGAACTTAAGAACAGTTCGAGGAATTCCAAGAGATATAAATATTAGACAAATTTTATCCTTGCAATTAAATAGAAGCTATAGGAAAGGATGTCAAGTATTTGCAGTGCACATGGAGGAGGCACCTAAGGATAAAGTGCCAAATGTTGAAGATTGTGTAGTACTGAAAGAATTTGAATATGTCTTTAAAGAGATATCAGGGTTTCCATCGAAAAGAGATATTGATTTCTCTATAAATAGAATGTCGGGAGCAACTCCTGTATCCAGGATTCCTTATAGGATGAGTACACCCGAGCTGAAGGAATTACAGATGCAACTTGAAGAGCTTTTGAAGAAGGGGTATATACGTCCAAGTGTGTCACCTTGGGTGCACTAGTATTATTTGTGAAGAAGAAGGATGGTACGTTGATGCTTTGTATCGGCCTCAGGAAGTTGAACAAAGTAATAGTAAATAACAAGTATCCTTTACCAAGGATAGATGACCTATTTGACCAGCTGAGGGGTGCACATATATTTTCAAAGATTGATCACGTATATGGATATCATCAAGTAAAAATTAAAGAGAAAGATATCAACAAGACAACCTTCAAAATGAGGTATGGACATTATGAGTTCACCATGGTGTCATTTGGATTTTCAAATGCACCAGTTGTCTTCATGTGTTTAATGAATGAAGTTTTCAGAGATTACCTAGATAAGTTTGTCATTGTATTTTTGTATGACATACTTATTTACTCCAAATCTAAAGAAGAGCATGAGAAACACTTTAGGATGGTGTTGAAGGTATTTAGGGAACATCAGTTGTATGTCAAGTTGAGCAAGTGCTCATTTTACCAAAGGAAGATTCATTACATGGGTCGTATCATTTCAGAGGAAGAAATAGTTGTGGACCCGACGAAGATAAAATCCATTAAAGTATGGGCAACACCAACAAATGTTGCAGAGGTGAGATCCTACATGGGACTTGCAGGTTATTACAAAAGGTTTATTGAAGTCTTCTCAAATATTGCACACCCAATCAAATCCCTGTAGAAGAAAGGTCTCTGATTTTAATGGACTACGAATTATGAAAAGAGTTTCCAACACTTGAAAAACAATTTGACTAGTGTGCCAATAATAAGGATTTTTGATCCTGATGAAGACTTCGTTGTGTTCACGAATGCATGCAAGGAAGGAATAGATGGAGTCCTTAGTCAGAATGGGCATGTGGTGTGCTACGAATCAAGGAAATTAAAAGAGAATGAAA
>JASDQU010010880.1:110443-130580 GCA_032191745.1 Picea mariana | reverse complement strand
TGATCCTTGTCATTGTTCGAATTCAAAACATCTTTCACAGTGACATCTTGTTCTCATACCTTAGGACCCATTTTCATTATTGGTGGTGTTCCTTCGCAATTGATAGGTGTTTACATTATTGGCATATGATCAAGTGACTCTCTCCCTTACATTGACATCAACACATTTACCTAGGGAAGGAGTGCACATTTAGCTGGCAGCAGGTAGTGTATTTGGATGAGACCCCTTATGTTTCAGTGATTTAGTGGGATGTGTATATTGGTTTGATTCCTTGGCCCAATGGATAGGATTTGGTATTATGGGTAATCTTACAAGATATTTTTATCAGCTTACAAGGCTTGTTCTCCTTCTGTTACAGGGGTATTCTTGGTACATATTTCTTCAGTTTTCACAGAACATCATTGGTACATCTTACAGAGTTCTCACAGGGAAATTTCAGTTTCTACGGATGCAAAGATTCTTATGTTTCTCGACATCCCACAATAGGATCTCGTCCCCTTGAGTTTCCATTTTTAACCCCTAGATTTTCATCCTTGAAAATATTGAGGGTTAAGAGCCAGAATGCATTATTTTAGCTAGAATTCTAAGATTCTCACATATTTTAACACTCGTGGTTAGCAGAGGTTGGTTCCCATAAGAGGCAGGTATATGATCGGTACATGGTTGACTTGGTTTCCATGCATTTTGAGAGAGATATCTACATACAACATGCATTTCTATTTTTTAGGAGACACAGTTTGAGTGGGTCTCTTGACAGTTTGGAGCAGTTCTGAGCATACAAGGAGAGTCCTTGCATGGTTCTAGGCCTAATGGCACTCTTCCACGCGACATGCGAGAACTGTCTATTTTAGTAGGTCTTGTTCCAGACCCCAGTTTCAGATTATGAGTGTGTATTGTTGATCCTTGAGACATTCAGAGTCTTTTGGATCTTTTTCAAGATGATTTGGAACAATTTTCTATTTTTAGCAGGTTGAGCACCATGGCTCACATGTCAATTTTGATTGCATATTCAAATCCCTTGCAGAAAAATGAGTTCAATGAGTATAAATTCAAGGGCATTTAGACACCTTTCTATTTTTAGCAATGTCTATTTTTAGACAGTGACATGTGGCAATGTTCTCCCAGTCTACCTGAATGATGTGGACAGTTTCCTAAAATTTAGGAGTTGGATTCTATTTTTAGCAAGTACAATCATCATCCATGCAATGCCAAGTGGCACCCTTAGAGGTCGACATTTGGCAGATATACAGAGTGATATGGCATCCACCTAGGCATGAGGGCTCATATTTCCAAGACTTAAGAATAAATAATTAATTAATTGAGAAAAGAGAGTCGCATAGTTGGGCCTAAATTTAGCCGTATATTCCTTTGTATAATCACCCCTCCACTTTTTATGCATCAAATCCATAAAATTCTCCTCCATTTGAGTTTAAACCGTATTTTCCTAAAAATTGGGAGATTCCCTAAAATTTAGGGTGAATTTGAGTTAGCCATAACTCACTCGTGCTTTTGTCAAATTTAGCAAAAAGACATGTGATAGAAAGCTAAATTTAGCCTTCATTCATTACTACCACTCTATTTAGCCTAGGCACATCTTCCATTCACTCCATTCTTTCATTCCATCTCTCCAAGTGCACCCTCTTCTCTCTCACACATATCTCTTGGCCAAATCTCACTCATCTTCTTGCATGTCACATCCACTTGGACTAACAGTTATTATTGGTTATTCTCATGCACCTATGTGCCTTATTTATCCCTTTTTCCTCACACTTAGCTTCATTATTCATTATTCTCATCCTCTAATGTGCCCTCCTTCTAATTATGGTTCATTCTCCTTTTCTTGTGCGCATTAGATCTCCCTCATGTGTGTCCACCTCATCTTCCACACTTAGACTTCACTCTACTTGATTTTCCATCTCATCTCATGCATCTATGCCTTCCATTCTTTGCTACTCATGTGACCTCTCTTTTTATCCTTGGAAAATGTGCCCTCTTGGTTATATATTGGAGGCTTAATAGTGGTTCTTGGTGGGTTCATTGCAACAACAACATAGTGTCTTTCTCATTCTCCTCTCTCTTCTTCTCTATTCTAGTGGCTCTTCTCTAAGAAAAGTAGTCATTGTATTGGTTGCAGTCTTTCCAAGTGTGGCACAATCAACTCTCTTGTAAGCTTGATCAATAAATGAGTGTGTGTTTGTCTTCAAACCTCTTTTCGTGGCGGTATTATGGTAACTTTGTGATTTCAATTGTCATTTTTCTGAACTATTTATTGTGATTATTTCTAACCTTTGAATAGTTTTTCTTCCTCATTTTTGGTATATTATGATTTTGCTAACCCTGCAGGTTCCCTCCAAGAAAAAAAATCACTTTTCCTCATCGTTTTGGGTCATTTTTACACGTTGTCCAAGACAAACAACTTGCTGATTTTTGGTTTTTAACGCAGAAATCATAATTTAGATCAGAAACAAGGTGCTTCAGTGTGCCTAGGGAATCCCCCCAGAGGCTACCAAGCACTAGCCCTAATGGAGATGGGTTTGGTCAATGACAATTTGGGGCCTTACTCCTTTAATTAGCCTAGTTTTTACTGATATCTTAACACATATATCAACTCATATTGGAGGGTAAAAATTTGTGCTAACGGGTCCATGGATTCAAATAATTTTTTATCTTTGTCAACATTGTCAACATCAGTTGTCGAAAACTATGTATATCAACAAAAAAATAAGTTAATTCAATTATAAAAACAATAATAGAGGTTGGTTGAAGTTATGGTGTCAACATCCATCTTATACAATTTATCAACATCCATTTTCATTCATCTTCCTATGAACACCATTCATATGTGCATAATTTGTCTAAAGACATACCTCCACTAAAAAAGCTCATCTATACCATATTTTCATCAAAGAATAAAAATGTCATTATTTATTCCATAAACATCCTAATATGTCATTCTTTATTCCATAAAAATGTCATTATTTATTTTGTAAAATCTCTATACACCATTATAATGATGAACCATAAAGCCAAGAAGGACAAGTAATGATGAAATACCCAACCACTGAAAATTTGTTTTTAAAACCAAGTCATTGTCTGCATGTCCCTTATAGAACATAGTATAGGCATGTATATAACAAAGTACATGAATATATAGAACATAGTATAGAACATAGTACATTTAGCACAATTTCCTAACAAGGTATGAGCTTGTCTAGTTCTAGGCATTTTTTCTTCAGGATTTAACCATTTTTCTGGAAGCTATATCAAGCTCTGTGTATCTATCATACGATGAAATATTAGGAAATAAAGTTTTGAGTTTCCATAATAAATGAAAATCATATGTTAACTTGTAGACAATAATTTGACCTTTCAAAACGCCATCTGTAGCTTGAAATTTAGTTATACAATCCCTTGCTTTTATGAACATATCTTTATATGCTTCATGTTGAATAAAATTTCCATTTTTATCCCAACATGAAGGTAGTCCCATTTCAACTAATTCCTTGTATCTTTTCATGAAGGTTTCAATACTTCTTTTAATTGAACTACATTTATTTTGAGGTTGTTGAACCAAGTTATTCTTTGTTAATACTTTTGTAGCCTCCATAATTAGAGAAGTATGATCATTGACACCCAATTTTTTTAACTGATTCCAAGTCTTAGAGTTAAGGTTTTCGAGAAGAGATAGTATTTTTGCAATAGACTCAACATTGATATAGAATATCACTAGCACAACCACATTATTAAAAGTGGTTGATAGATTCTTATCAACATCATTTTTCATCATTCAAAAACTAATGACTCACAATATATCAACCAATTTTAATAACACAATTATGGTAATAATAGATTTATATAGAATATAATAATTATAAAAATTTCAAAACAAGTTTTATTATACACTATAATTTTTTTATTATATGCTAAAAGTACTAAAATTTTAATTATAAAAATTTCAAAACATGTTTCATTATACACTATAAATTTGTTATTATACACTATAATAGAAAAAAAATTATTAGTAATTTATATCAACTATATCATATCTATAAAATAACCTAATGCCCACATAAAAGATATCATGCATGACATCATCCTTGGGAGCTTTAATCCAAATGATATTGCATGAATTCTTGGCTGATATAATTTAACTAGATCTTCATGTTAGTATTATTAAACTCAAAAGGATTTAATAAAAGGTTTTAGGGTAACTAAAAGTTTATGTGCCACAAAGACAGACGACATAATAACAACCACTACATTTCTTAAAATCATAGCTTTTGTATATTCAATCTTGGTATTTGCCAAAGTGAATAGAGTTGCTATATTGGAATTTGAGACAAGAGCTAAGTGTGAGGTTGGTGATCCATAAAAGAACCAGTTGAACTCCTGCATTCAAGGATATGATGAAATCCTAACTAGTTTTAATTTTGAATAAGTAAATCTGTGGGCTCATGGTTCAGACCTAACTTTATTATTTCTCAACTCTTTAGCTAATACCTAATATTCATTATACATACATACATATCAGAGTAACTCAAAGAATTGAAAATGGAATAAGCACAAAGAACAAAACTGCATTACAGAAATAAGAATATAGAAATACAAAACTGCATTACAGAAATACGAATACATAAATACACATACAAAACACACAAAATCTCGTTGTCATTGAAGAAACAGACCAACCTCGACACTCGCTTCCTTCCCAATGTTGAATCCAAAATCAATGATTTCTCTGTCACCTCACTTGATTCACTATCACCTCACTTGATTCAAGTTTTAATTTCGATTTGTTTATAACCTTGAAGATCTCAGGAGCCAATCCTATGACTTCTTGCTATACTCTCCTAGTTTGAACTTCACAAAATTCACAACCTTCCTAAAACAACAACACAAAATTAATTGATCTCGCCTTGTTTCAACTTCACAACCTGAAACAATATCACAATAATTAATCGATCAGATAAAATTGTTTTCATATGGAATTGCAATGCAAGACTAACATAGCATCGTTTTTTATTTATGTTTCCCTCAATTCAACATAATCTTCCTCTACATATGCACGTAGATTCTGAAGAATTATTGTTGCATGAAAACTTTGAACGGTGTTTCCCAGCACAAAGATGAGCCTAGCGATCAATTTTGGGTTGTCCAACATAGATATAATCCTTGCAATCGAAGAAAATGGGAAATGGTAAATGAAAAGATAGTGCTTGTGATAAAAGAAAATGGGAAATGAAAACAGTAGTTTGACTCTTTCCTATCTCTAGTCGGTGAAGCCAATAATGATATGCAATAAAGAACCTGATCATAAATACTCCAATAAACCACGATGGACGGTAAAAACCCCATGCACAACAAAATCCCTTAGGGGAAGTAAATAACAGATGTTGTAAAAGCACAGGAAAATCCCCAGGCACACTAAATACAGTAAATAACCGAAACAGTAAGAAACCTAAACTCATTAAATAATTGATTGGGCATCTGTTGCATATATCTTACTAAATTATTTACATTAATAACCCTACCGGGGATTATTAAGCTAATCTCACTAATGACCTTCAGTAATGATTAACTACCATGTTTTGACATGCAAGGAAGTTAATCTGTAAAATCTTAACCTTTCATTTTTGGTGACGACGAAGAATATTCTAGGCATATTAAATCACGTCGATATAAACCATATTTATAATTAAAGCTTATTAGTTATGTTCATTCTCAATAGGTGTACGCCTCTCAGCGTAATGAACCCATTTTCAGATACCATGACCCTTTTCTCATAAAGATAGTTCTTTGCACACCATGAGACAAAATTGGGAAAATAATAGGTTTGGGGAATTATGAATTTACCCAAGTTCAACTCCCAGATATGTAAATAATCATGAAAATCTAAATCTATCACATGCTAACTTAATTAACTCATAAGGATCAAACTGTGATAGAATGGTTTAAAAAATTTCAGAATCATGATCAATTAGGACTTTTTCATCAGAGGCAAATGGTTGACCAGACTGAAATTTGAAATAAGAAAAAAATTGAAATAAGGAAATGAGAACACTACCCGAACTTATTTATCGAAGAAAATTTGAATGTTTTTACTAGAGTCTTATGTACTTGTAACAGTGTTTACCGTGTGCACTTACCTTAGGGGTTTATTGTGTTTTTTTTTAATCCTTTGGATTACATCGAGGTGGAGCCTTTTTTATTTGGCTTACATTTCAATAATTCAATATCATTGATCTTCTTTTTCGCCCAACTCCACGTCTATATCATCTATTTCAGAATCAGGTTCAGAATCAATGTTGAAAGGATTGGGAATAACAACATCATCATCAGTGTCATTTTTTATAATTTCATCATCGATATGATCATCAAAAACATTGCCATCTACATTTAGCTCAAATTATTCGTCTAACACAGCTACTTGCTCCTCTGCATCATCTTCTTCTATTGCAATATACTTTACAGGTCTTCCTCTTGGATCATATCTAATGACATATGACCATCCCACTTTACATGGAACTTCTAAGTAAAATACTTGCTCACATTTGCTTGGAAGAACATAAAGCTCAGTACTCGGCTCAATCGTCCTTACATTAACCATGGTAAATCCATTAGCATGCTCAATAACATTTCTTTCAAGATCACGTTCATTCATATGTAAGTTGTAACATTTGACCTTGAACATGACTAATTTAAAGGATTTAAAGTCGTATTCATTCAGATATCATTAAAATACCCATAGTATTTAATTTTGGATACCTAAACATATGGCCATTGCACCACATAGCCTTATGGTGTTTCAATTGCAATATTCTCAACACTTAAAAAATGCATTGCCAATTAATAAACATATTTAGACTTAATAAATATTTTAAGAAAATAACAGACCACATATATTAATATAATGGAAAATAAGTAAAAAATGTGGATGAATATGCTTATTTGTTTATCATTTAAACAATATGCTAAATCAATTTCCCTTTGTGTAAGATTGGTATCTTGATTACGATGAGCCTCTTTAACCAATGTAGCCACCCCTTCCTATGATAACCTACCATAACATTGTATACATTGTTCTATCCATACCTTCATCCAATCAAGATTTTTTGCGGTGTATAAATGTAGTGCATCCCACTTTTGACCAGCGATATGAAAAAATAACAATTCATCAATTGTCAGGTACCATGGAAAAGTTTAATAATTGATGGAAGAGAAAAAATTAAATAGGTATGATATAAATAAAAATGAACAAGGAAAAGTATTGTAGATATCTACAATCTAATTACCTTTCACTTTCCTCATTTTACCTTTCCTCAACATGTCTTCCCCTTCAAATTTGTTGATGGAGTTGACATCCCAAATGAGAGGCACATTCATATGTGTTACTAATTTAGTAAGATACTGACTAATATACACCAAGTATTGATATACCATATAGCCCTCCACCATAGAACCCTCGGGACATGCTCTTTTTCTAACAAAGGCCTTTAGTGATTTCAAATGCCTATCCAACATCCACATTGACCTTGTGTGTACAGGTCCACAAATTTCAATTTCCTAAACTTTTTTATGAGGTAGTGTTCTTGTGCATTAAAAAATGTCATTGGTAGGTACTTTTGCATTTCACACATTAGGCGAGGAGGTTCTCTCCTCCAATACTTTATATCTTCTTTGTGGACTTATTTAGATGACAACCACCTACACATGATGCAAATAAATCACATGTTTAGGTATATACATTGCAAGTAAAACGCATGTCAACAAGTTTTGTAACAAATATTTTTCATAGAAATTGTTACTTACCTCATGTATTTGCCAAGATCATATATGACAAGTGTTTTATGTTTTCAAAGTTGTCTGGAAGATATAGAGGTAGAACATATTGTAACAAAAAAGAAATCATTAGAAACATTAGAGGCATAACATATTGTAACAAAAAAGTACCGAAAATATGTATACCAATATAGAACTATAACAAAATAATTACCTTAATGAAGGTATGTCAGTCATGAGTCTTTACCTCACCAAACTCACCTTTCTTCATTAAGATACAATTTATGTTTGAAGCAAATCTCGTGGAAAATTTAATTTTCCTAATGACCTATTTTACAACATTGTTTTGCTTCTCTATAAATAACCATGGAAGACTATCTCGATGTCCATCGCTATTTGAATGAATCACATTTTTCATTGCATGATTGACTTCCTGAATGTCACTACAAATTTTGACAATTTTTTCTTTGCCATTCCTTCCATCTAAGATTCTCCATAATGTTTTTGTTACATTCTTCCAAGTATGCATTGTATAAAACAAATGAGTTACTTGTTGGTTCTCATAGTAGGGAAACCTACTGAATTGTATAGGGTATATTTTTATTTCTCATGGAATCCCATTAATTCATTGATGACATTTATGAAAAAATAAATGAGATTACAACAATAATTGTTAGATATAGTAAACATAATTCAATACAAATTAAAATTGTAAAACATTAATATATATGATACATAGACTAATTTCTTACCTTGATGATTTCTATTATATTCCAACTTCCATAGGTGAGGTGTCATTGTTCATGGTTTTATTGCAGTGTCTTCTTTCTAATTGAAAAGATGTTTTTTTGTAGTTAGATACCTATGGTTTTTAGGGAGGAAGTGTCTATACTCATCAAACACCTCATTTCCTAAACTTCTTAAATGACAAGATTGCATCCTAGTACCGCATACTGGACATGCAAATTTACCCTTGGTTTGAAGGCCTACAACATATGGATTAATGTCAGTATCAATCATATACCAAGGAATTATTTAAAAAACATGCATGATATTTTCAAAAAAATATATCTATTAAAGTGCAGTAGTACATTGCATACCACAAAAATGTGTTATTCGTAGAGAATCGTGAATTTTCCATGTAAGTATTCCATGGAATTGAAATTGTCTTTTCCCTATTGGCCTAGATATGTCGTACATAATTATGCCAGCACGTAACTTAAGTAGCTCATTGATAAGAGGCTCAATATATACATTCATATATTTAACTTGATACTTACCTAATTGATTGAAAATACACATCATTACTACGTTGTATATATATATATATATATAAGAAATTATGCAACGAACAAGACGAATGAAATGTTACGTTCAAAAAATTATTGTAAACAAATACCTGGAACAATCATTTCCAACATTGTGTGCCCCCTCTTTATTGACATCCAATGAGGAAAGTTATTGTTTATGACAAAAGTAAACCACACTGAGTAAATAGACTTGATCTCTCCAATGGATTGACACCGTCAGTTGCCAATGAAAGCCTAATATTACGAGGTTCTTCTTTAAAATTGGCTATCTTTCTTTGATGTTCCTAAATGCGGAACCATTTGCTGGCATTCGAAGAACACCATCTTCACTTATGTTCTATGCATGGTAATCCATAAACTATGTTATTCTTTGGCACCTAAATAGTCACTACAAACGTGGAATTATGGGAATATGACGAAGAACATTGCAAGGCATGCATTTTGTTACTTGATCGGTTTGATATCTACTAATTTGACATTGTAGGAATTTCGTTTCTGATGCATATTGTCCATAATATATAATATGATCATTAGGACATGCGTCAATAACTTGATACTCCATTCCAATATCTTTCATAATGATAGATAATTATTGGTATGTGCGAGGTAAAGTGTTTGATGATGGTAGGAGAAAGTCACCTAACAATCTACAATGCAAAATATAACTAGTTAATGTAAATAATATTAATATTAAATATTGCATCCTTAATTTACACATTAATTAATAACACTAAGAATAGAGAAACAAAATTAGACCTTTTATGTATATGTGATGAATTATATTACATACCTTAGGATTTGGGTGAGACAAGTGTTTGAAAAACCGTTGAATACCTTAAATTTCACCAACAACAATATAGCAGAGAGAATATTTTTCCTCGAGCATTCATAAAGGGGTTGTTGTGACTTCTCAATCAGAAATACATATCATCAAAATTGTCATCCATTGGAGCAAAGGTGTCCTAGATCAATCTATTTATACCATCATTCTCAATTGTATTAGTATCAGTGTCATATTATTCCATAGGAATAACTTGATCTCCAACATTCACTCCATATTCCTCAATTTGTACAACAATATTTTTACTACTACTTGGCACATTCCCAAGATTGCACTTAGGATGCCCTTTCTTTATAATTACAAACAATCAAATAACATTAGTGTATGTAACAAATATTAAAAKGATAGAAAGTTATACAAATACAATCAATACGAAAGCATATAATGAGTATTAACTTACCAAGGGACAATATTCATACCGCCTTTCAACGTGTCCAAACTGTCTACAATGTATTTCAGTTGTTTTTTTTAAAGTATTCTTCTATTGAATCCCCTGCATTGATTGCAAAGGAAATAATATTTCATTTCACCCTTTGCTTCCAATGCCACAAATAATCGTTGAAGCATCCTATAATTTTCCTATGGAGTAAGGTTATATGGAATTGTAATTAACTGTTACAACAAAATCCAATGAAGCAATATAAGTACAATATATGAATATATTCAACCAATTTCACACAGGTAAATGCATTTTTATAGGCCAAAAAACATAATACATATAATAGAGAGGAAGACGAGCTATGACCCCATGAGGAATTAGAGGAAAGGAAAACAATTTTATGGTTTTCATTTTGTCAAACAATTGGGAAACATCCTTCCAACATTTGTAAACATTTTTGTTAAATGGTTGGCATGCATCCTCCAACCTTTCACATTGTGTCAAAATCTAATATTGTTGAAATTAGGGAAAAGGAAAAACCTTGAGATATCACCCTAGTATACAGTGTTTAGGGTTTACAACATATTCATAGTCATGTAACTTGTAACTTGTAAATTACCACCACCATGCATGGATTTTTCTTCCTAGGGTGTGCATTTTTCATCATGCCCTGTTTTCATGCTTTTGTATGCATTTTTTTGCATTTACAATTTAGTCTCTGTGCATAGAAGAGGGTTTTTGGTTTGAAAATGAACAACTAAATGAATAACAAGATGTGAAATGATAAAATACAAACTTCACAATTTGAATCACTCAATTTGGAGATCATATGAGTCATGGACGTGCATTTTATAGTAAGAGAGTTTTACCCTGCATTTTATATAAAGTCTTCAATCTTGGTTCAAGGTAGAAGTCCTATTTTATTTGAAACTGCACTTAATGTGATATAGATAGATTTATAATGTTATTATATCCACTCCAAATCCTTTATAACTAAATTTAGAGCTATATAGAAGCATGGGCGTGCATTTCCATTAGGTCACTTTCTACTACTTTGGTCTTTCAATTTACAAGGAAATGTTTGCCTCTTTTACACAACCACATTTATGTTTGAAAATGAAATTAAAAATATGTACACAGATATAAATTATCTAAGACACTCTCAACAACTTGAATCACTCAAATTGGAGGTGTTTTAAGACTTGGACGTCCATTTTTTTAAGCCTGGCGTGCATTTTGCACAAGGGCAGAAATTAGAATTTAAAAACAAAACATGTATTTCTTGTGTGTGTGTGTGTGCATTTTTAGATGTGGAGGGTATAACAAGCTTGAATTAGGGTTTTATGCAACAATAGAAACCCAAATCCTTCCATTATTCGCCAAATGGTTAGCATGAAAAATCAATAATAGAAACAATGAGGATTGGATTGGTGGGAAATTGTAACATACCCATCCTATAATAAGGCATAAAATATTTTATGCCTTATGCTTGCATTTTATAGGACATAGTGGGCATTTTCTGACAAAAAACCTCCTACTATGGCATGCCCCATATTATTATTATTATTATTATTATTATTATTAAATATAAATAATAATAATATAAATATTAAATATAAATAATAATAATAATATAAAATTATTGGTTATTTTATTGGATAATTTATGGATTTATCTTTGTTGGAACTTGGGACATTAGACATGGTATCAGAGCATAGGTTTCAATGCTCAAGACCTATGGACCTACCTAAATATGACATATTGGTTGTAGATTTGATAATAAATTGGTTATCTGATAGTAATGGCAAATAATTGTAAATCTGAAAATATAAATCTACAATAAAATTGAAGTTCTAAGTGGGAGAAGCCATGCTATAATCCAGGAAGATCTAAGATCTGGATCTAGATCTGGTTCCTCCATGTATATCTAATTTTCCATAACAAGTGTAGCCAATAGTGTGATATTTAAATGTGTCAATCTTCATTTTTGTTTGTTGGTAGAGCTACTTTTATTGGTGGTCGGGAGGTCGATCCATTGGTTCTTGTCCTTTTCTGGCTAGGTTACCGACTATTTTGGACACTAGATGCAAGTTTAAAATCCTTTATATTCATATTTGGTATAATAGTATAGACGGGAGGCTCACTCTCTCAGATTTGAGGTTAACAGAGAGGAAATGGTCATTGCCAAGTGGATTTTGAAGATAATACAAGAATAATTTAGAGGGTCAATCTACAAAACTTTGTTGGTAATATATTTCCTAGTTATTTTTGGGCATTTCCATAGTCTTCATAGGAGCATGAAAAGTATTGAAAAAGTTTTTCTTTCATAAATTTGGTACAAATAAGTAGTTAATTGCTTATCCTAAGGTGATATGTGTTTATTAATGGTAAAGGTGCATTCCCACTAATCTCAAGATCATGAAAGTTTTTATACTCCTAAAGTAAATAGGCTATATCAATGAATGCTTATAGCTATAGATTAAGAGACTTTGAACTAGGTATTCAAAATCATCTATGGTGATAGTGTAGGAATCATAAGCTTGAAGTTGTAGAGATCAAACAATGAAAATGACTCAACCTTTTAGTTATTGGACCCAACCATGCGCTCTAGGTTTTTTCCTTCTAGTGAGGTTTTCTCTTCTTAATGTTTTGAAGAGGCGTTGGAAAGCTATCTTCTCCCACGTGAGATAGACAAAAATTCCTTGTTGGGGAGTCGTAATTGCACACAATCTCACTACTCTTATACTTACATTTTTGCAACTAATAGAAGGAAGATGGTTTATCTCCCTTCACATGGGTATGGAAGTGTTAGCACATGAAATGTTCAAGAGTCAAAAAATTATGACCGTAGTGCATGAAAGAGTTTTGGTGTCATGACAGTGTTCATCATCATGAAAGAAATAAGGGTCGGCTTTGGTATCCTAAACCATGGCCATTTTCAAGATTGTTATACCAAAGAAACATCTTATAGTTTCCTCTTGCAAACAACAACATTATCCATTGCCAACCCTGCGTTGTGAACTGTCCATTACAAATCTGTGTTGCAAACTGTGCGCTGCAAACTCTCTGTTTTCTTGATAGATCAAACCCTTTTCAGTTGAGATTCATTTAGGTCCGAGGTTTTAACCTGTCAACTCATATTTTTCTCCTCGGACATGGAAAATCTTGCAAGCTTTTCATAAAAGCCTAGTTCAATTCGCATTGCAAACTGGCATTGTGAACTTAACCATTAGCACTGCAAACCCTCTTTTTTACGCATAGTTTCTTCAATAATGCCTATCTACAGCCTCATCCAAGTTGGATTTATGTTATTCTTTTCTCACCTCCTACTTGTAGCATGTTCATGCTCCAACTGTTGTTGTGCATACAAATACAACTTAAGTGATGATTTTGGGTCTTGAGCTAAATTTAACATCTTCATGTGATTTCTCCAAGGTTACTTCATGTTTCAAGAGGTTTGTAGCGAGCTCTGGAAGTATTTTCCCAAATTCTTATGAAATTTTTGAAAGGTTGGAATAATTTTGGAGGTAAACAGGAACCTACAGGAAAGTTTGCAGCGCGTGCTGTCAAAGGCACTGTGAACTGGTAATTTGGGACAATTTGTAGCAATTAGCACACAACAAAGTCATTTTTAATTATAACTTTTAAATTCCGATATGGGTTCTTCTGAAATTTTTTGTGGAGGTGAATAATAATATCATTGACTTTCTAACTAAAACTCTACCTGACCCAGTTTTTCGTTTGGGACAAAAGTTGAAATCATCACCTACAGGAAAGTTCACAACGCATGTTGTCAAAGGCGTTGCAAACTCTAACAGTTTGATCAATCTGAGCTATGGGAGGGCTTCCACCTGTCTAAGGGGGTTCAAATGGTTTCCTAGGATGTATTTGGACATGAGGGACATGTGTTCTATCACCATATCAAACAACATGACCTGTTTCAAAAGGCATTTATCACAATAGACAAGATCCAAAAAAATAGGAATTTGTTATGTTTTTGTTGGAATTTTTGTAACAGACTCCTAAATGGAGGAGAATCCTATGTAGCTCCTTGGTTTCGACCTTATTAGAGTAGAGAGAGATCATTCACTATATATGGAGGGGAATTTGATAAGTAAAGGTTTGGATTCATGATCCAAGAGAGGGTACAGCTGGAGGAGCAGTTTAGTTTCTCATTTGTAAGCTTGAGGGCATGTTTGTAATCAACATTTTTGCCATTAAAGATTCATGAGAGTCGTTTATCATATTGTATTCTTTGTTTTCCATTTCTCTTGTTATCCTCTTTCTTGAATATATTGCAGGTTTTGAGGATCATAGCTTCCATTTATTGATGGATTCATGAACAACAGATGATTTGTTGTAGCTTTCCCATTAAATCATTGTTTATTGTTTAAGAAACCTTTAATCTATTTGCAGAAAGGATCTTTGTACAATGGGTTTTCTTCCTTTTGTCACATTCTCTATGCTTCTACTCATCATTATATAGCCCTTTTGTCTAGTATACAGTTTGATTTCCTTTGATTTGTAGGATGTTATGACTCCATGCCCAATGGAATGCCTCTGCAGACAGTTTGTTTCCCTCTCCCTTTCTTACTCAATCTTGTTGATCCACTCAAGTATAAACTTGTTTTAACCATTTATACTTTGATGGGTATTAGGCTTACACCTACAATAGTCTAGGTGTGACTTATAGTGCTAACATTTTTGGTGTCGTTGTCGGAGACGAAGTTGAATATATTTCATGGGATGTAAGACACATATTACTACCAGTTCTTGATGGTGAGAAAGGATTGGTAACAGAAAAAACTGCAATTTTTCACCATGGCAACTTCACACATTTGAAGAACTTGCTGGTGATTCAAATCAAGTTACAAGACTCCATTGAGGAACGAGATCAAACAGAAAATGGAAGGAAGACAAAAGAAGTCCATGTATCAAGATATAAGTTTTCTTCAAGTACTCATATTCTTTTTTATCAGTTCTTTCTTATCCTTTCCTTCATATATCAGGAGAATCATCCTTTGATTTGTTTACTCTAATGACCATAATGATAACATTATAAGTCAACAACAACCTTTCCATGTTATCAGTTATCATATGGTTCTCTATATGGATAATTATATTTAGGTTGAAGTGCATGATAAGGAAAATAATCAGACTGTCACCATTTGTTCTGAGAATGATCTTGCATTTGAAAACTTAGAACAAGAAAAATTAGCATTTGAAGAAAATGATACAATGAAGAAATAAGTTTGTAGGTTTCTCTATACTTGTGAACATGAAGGAACTATAGAAACAGGTTGTCCTTTCCTTTTTATCTATCAACAAGTGGTATTCACACATATTCTTCAAGATCCTTTTTCATTTATGTTGGAAATATCAGAGAAAGAGACCTTTATGAGTTACCTAGAATCAGTCAGTTGAATTGGTTCTTCAAAGTGGATGAGTTTTCATATTGGATTTAATTTTCAATTTGAATTTACATTAATCATATTTATGCATGAAATTCAATCAGTAGACAAGGTCCTTGCATGGCTGCACTAGATTTTTGATTTCACCTAATCTAGCATCTCAGAGAACTGGTTAGAATTAGGGGAATAAGCTCATCATACGAGCATTTTTTGTTTCTTTTAGTTTCTTGGTTTGCAATAGATCAACAATAAGACTTCATAGCCCAATGGATAAGGAAATGGAACTACAATGTTCTTGACATCTCACAAGGAGCATGCCATCCCCTATGGGGCCAATGTAAGCACATGAAATGTTCAAGAGTCAAAACATTCTGACCTTAGTGCATGAAAGAGTTTTGGTGTCATGATAGGGGTCAAATTTGGTATCCTAAACCCTGGACATTTTCAATATTGTTATACCAAAGAAACATTTTACAGTTTCCTCTTGCAAACAACAACATTATCCACTACCAACCCTGCATTGTGAATTGTCCATTACAAATTTGTGTTGCAAATTGTGCGCTACAAATTGGCGCTGCAAACTCTTTGTTTTATTGATAGATCAAACTCTTTTTAGTTGATATTCATCTAGTTCTGAGGTTTTAACCTATCAAATCATATTTTTCTCCTTGGACGTGGAAAATCTTGCAAGCTTTTCATAAAATCCTAGTTCAATTCGCGCTGCAAACTAGCGCCGCGAACTTAACCACTGGTGCTGCAAACCCTCTGTTTTACACAGAGTTGCTTCAATTCTTCCTGTCTACAACCTCATCCAAGTTGGATTTATGTTCTTCTTTTCTCACCTCCTACTTACAGCCTATTCATCCTCCAATTATTGTTGTGCATACAATTACAACTTAAGTGATGATTTTAGGTCTTGAGCTAAATTTAACATCTTCATATGATTTCTCCAAGGTTAATTCATGTTTTAAGAGGTTTGTAGTAGGATATGGAAGGTTTTTCCCAACTTCTTATGCAATTTTTTAAAGGTTGGAATCATTTTGGAGGTAAACAAGAACCTACAGGAAAGTTTGCAGCATGTGTTGTCAAAGGCATTGTGAATTGATAATTTGGGATAGTTTGTACCAATTAGCACACAGTTGAGTCATGTTTTAATCATAACTTCTAAATGTCAAATTGGGTTCTTATGAATTTTCTTTTTGAGATGAATCATAATATCATAGAATTTATGACCAAAAATATGCCTTTCCTTTGGGAGAAAATTTGAAATCATCACCTACAGAAAAGTTCATCGTGCATGTTATCAAAGGTGTTGCAAACTCTAACAATTTGATAGATTCGAGATGTGGGAGGGTTGCCACCTATTTGATGGGGTTCGAATGATTTCCTAGGGGGTATTTTGACATGAGGGACATGTGTTCTATCACTAGATCAAACAGCATGACCTGCTTCAAAAGGCATTTATCACAATAAACAAGATAAAAAAAAAAGGAATTTGTTATGTTTTTATTGAAATCTTTTGTAATAGACTCCTAAATGGAGGAGGATCCTATGTATCTCCTTGGTTTCAACGTCCTTAGAGTACAGAGAGATCATTCAGTAAATATGTAGGGGATTTTTATAAGTAAAGGGTTGGATTCATGATCCAAGAGAGGAGGGAGCTGGAGGAGCAGTTCAGTGGCTCATTTGTAAGCCTGGGGGCCTATTTGTAATCAACATTTCTACCATTAAAAATTCATGAGAGTTGTTTATCATATTGTATTATTTGTTTTTCATTTCTCTTTTCATCCTCTTGCTAGAATATATTGCAAGTTTTGAGGATCATAGCTGCCATTGATTGATGGATTCATGAACAACAAAGGATCTATTGTATCTTGCCCATTAAATCATTGTTTATTGTTTAAGCAATCTTTAATATGTTTGCAGAAAGGATATATGTACAATGGGTGTTCTTCCTTTTGTCATATTATCTATGCTTCTACTCAACATTATATAGCCATTTTTTCTAGTATACAGTTTGATTGCCTTTGATCTGTAGGATGTTATGACTCCATGCCCAATGGAATGCCTCTGCAGACAATCGTTTGCCCTCTCCCTTTCTTACTCAGTCTTGTTGATCCACTCAAGTATAAAATTGTTTTAACCATTTATATTCTGATGGGTACTAGGATTACACCTACAACAATCTGGATGTGACTTATAGTGCTAACAGGAAGGACTACCATCAACATAGAAATGTCATCCATAATGGGAAAGCCATGAATAAATCACTTAAATAAGATCAAGTTTATGGTGTCTTGATTGGGTGAATATTAAAACCAGATCCTTTCATTATGGAAAATGTGGTTGTTGAACGTGATTGTGAGAAGAAATGTTCTAGAACATTGCAGTGAGAGCATGGTGAAACCTCTATTAGGCCTAAACTAAAAAGGAGGACGTTAACATCATTATAAAATTATAGTTGCAACTTCTCCTTGCACCCATGGAATTTTGAGTTGTGAAGGTGGTATAACCATAACCATTTTTCATTCTCTTAGTTCTATTTTGATTATGGTGGTTGTATTCGTTGTTGTATAAGTTTTTTTTAGGTTAAATATGTTCCCAGTTCTGAGACTTGAAGACAAATTTATGCAATTATGTCAGATAATCCCATTAACCAAACATTATAAGTATCATATGCAAAAACAAGACGGATTCATTTCTTGGCAATAATTTAACAGTTTCAAAGGAAAAATAAAACATTGGGCGTTAGATCAGTCATTGCAAGGAAAATCAAATACAACAGGATTTTTCTATTTTACTGGTGGTATTTTGAGTGAAGGAAGAAATAAAATATATGAATAAGAATACTGGAAATCCGGAATAGGATAAGTAGGTAAGTAAATTATAGAAGATATTCAAGAGGTGTTCGAGAACTAAGTTTTGTTTGGGTATAGTCAGTGAAATATATGTGTCTTGACATATATATTATGGGAATATAATATCAAGTTTGTCTATGACGTCCGAATAAGTTCATATTATTGTTTTCGTCCATGGATTTTGAATGAACAACCATGGAATTTCTTTCAAAAACTGTTCATATAATCCATGTTTGTATTTGGATGCACACTTGGAATTGAAGATCAAACTTCTCCTTCCAATTGATGAACTGCAACCTGCAACCTAAAAAAACAAAAACAGGTCACCTGATAAATGTGTAGGTGGCATAATTAGAGTTCCTTAAATAAAGAGTGGAAGAATGTGAACATTGGAACTTGCAAGAATCCAACACATTGTGTATATACGCCTCAATTTCCAACAATGGACACCACACCCTTCTCTATGTATGAAATACATCAATGTTGTCAAAATCTGGTCACAATATGGCCCATTTATACACATCTCTCCAGTGGCAAGAAATTATAAGGAAGATTAGGGTTACAAAAATTTTCAAAGTGGATAACGCTACATGCAATAACCTTATTAACTAATAAGAATGTGTCTATATATTTTATTTGAAGAATAGAAAAACACCAATGGAATCAAAACTCATAAATAATGGATTGAAAAACAAAATATATGAATAAATTATGTATAAGTATACCAGAAATATCTCGAATGTTTTGTTATGATCATAATAATAACCATGTGAATCTTTTCTTTTAACTTTGTCCTTGGTTTTCACGAGGGTTTCTTGTGTTTGTGATCATAGGTGCATGTGCCAATGTAGTAATTAGGATGCCATTTTATTGTATTGTTATCACGATCTTGTGATTTCAAAATGATGAATCAGGTGACCCATGAGATTTCCTACGACCATGTGGATAACAACACTCACAATTTTTCTTCTGCATTGGAGTTTGATACCATATTGTAACATCCCCGGCCACCCACGCCAAGGCATGCTACACGAGATAACTCTTTCGTTCTCTCTGTGGAACATATTGTAACATACCCAACATCCAACTGAGGCATGCCACATAAATTTTTCAAACTACATGCAATTAAAATATATACACACATAACTCTTGTGGAAATATATATATATATATATATATATATATAACGTAAACATACAAATACATCTGTAAATGCACGGATTTACACTGAAATAACAGTAAACGTATACATGAAGAATATACAGGAAATACTCATAAATATACAGGCAGTTATAACCACACATAGGATAAACCCATAAAACTAAACACGTAAATAATAATGCAACATGTAAATTTATCACACAATTGACACTTATCTTGGTAAGAATGTCACTAAATGCGTGCAGACCTTCCACAAATCTCCCATCCTTACACCACACTGCTCATCACTCTCAACAGTGGGTCATCCCCGAGCTGGGACTAAACTCCACCCGGGTAAAGGGATTCCTAACCAGGCTAATGGTTCATAGACAACAGGAAATACTTTTTCACAGGTGCCT
>JASDQU010010880.1:94703-104738 GCA_032191745.1 Picea mariana | reverse complement strand
TTGTAATGACCATACTTTTGACAGTTGAAGCATTGTATTTCTGAAATATTTTTCTCTTGATTTGTCTTCCTCTTTGAACCAAACTTTCTTTTGTTCCTGAAATTCTTGAATCTTGTTGTGAAGGCTTGATCATCGTACTTATTTTAGGGTTTCTATTTTACACTGATCTTGGATTCTTCTTGAGCACAACAAGTCCAAAGTTCTTCAAATGTAGGATACTCCTTCCTTGTGTTCATGCTTGTGGCAAATGCATCCCACGTCTTAGGAAGACCATCAAGTACTATGTTTACCAATTCCTTCTCTGAAATGATCTCTTCAATAGCTTGTAGTTGATCTATTAACTGGGATATCCTCACAAAGTATGATGTTATGATGTCATCATCATTCATATTCATGTCACGGAGCTCATTCTTTAGACTCATTATCTGTCCAATGTTTTTGACTAAGAAGAGGTTTGTTAGGGTATCGTACATCTTCTTTGATGAGTCAAGATGGGAGATATAGGGTATCAAGTGGTATTTTATAGATTCCACTATGATACTCATGGCATTGATTTCACCTTATTTTAACTTCTCCATAACTGCAACGTTCTATGGTTCCTTCTCTTCTCCTTCTTCAAAATCTGGTTCCATGATCTTTCCTTTCACGATATCCAACACTTTATTCTTGGCAAGGATGAGGTCAATCCTTTTCTTCCATGCGCTGAAGTTAGAAGCTCCATCTAACTTGTTTTCTGACTTCATAGAGTAAGTCATGGCTGCTTTGACTTGGTCAACCCTAGATCTGACCAAAAACTCAAACTTGACGTCTTGTCTTGTTGAGAATACCAGGAGATGCGCTAGGCTAGGGCGCATTGATCTATCCAAAAATTTGGTTAATCCCTTCACTTAAGGTGCCTCAACGAGAGGATTAGGGTTTCTGCAACTGCACCTGCTAGTAACCCTAGCGATAGTGCTATGGTGACTTCTCCTGCTAGAAACCCTAGTGGTAGTTCTTCAACGAGCTTAATATCCTTATGGCTATGTTTCCTTCTAGTGGTTAGATTGAATGAAGGAGGTGTGGGCCCATAACCTGTTAGAATATAATGGATGTGCTCACTTTACCATTGACAATATCAGTATTGTCACCCAACCATAGGCCGAAGCCACCCTCTGAGCACCTTAATATTGACAGAGAATCACTCTGGAAGCAAACCCTAGGCTAGATAGTCAAACAAGGGGTAGTGCACATTTCCCCAAGGATAAATCACCAACAAGAGATGATCAGATAGTCCAAACCCTAACTAAGAGATAGTCCAAGACAAACGTGATCTGCTAGTTGCAAAAGTTGCAATGGCAGCTCTCCTCCAAACCTGTGCACAAAACTGGGCACTGCAGTGCGCACAAGTGCTACTCTACAATTCTGACACTGCCTACCAGAATGAGGACTGGCCTCCTGTATTTATAGTAATTATGGATAACTGCCTAGGCCGACTTCTCATTCTGGGTATCTATCTATTCAATATATATTATTTCTTCTGGCTGACTTCTTCTCTTGGAGGCTAATAACCTAATACAAGTTATCTTCTTGAGCCTACATGTCTTCTAGGGTTATTATCCAACTCATTAGGGTTTCTTCTTGCTTCCCAGAATATTCTATTCTCGTCAGGTTTACATGTGGAAGTAAATACCTCCCACAGCTACCACAATATCAACAGGGTGACCTATCACCCAATAGAGCTCCAAATACACAACACAATACCAACATTCCATAGTCTCTTATCTCTTTAAACAACTTTTCAAATAGAAAAAACCCTAACTACTTGCGGTCCAATCACTAATGGATAAAAACTACCTAGTGGGCCTTATAAAGTGGACCCTTTTACATTAAATAACTATCCACTTCTATCCAATGGGCCTTATTCAAAGAGAATGGTCACACACAACAATTAACTAGCTCCTAGGTAGCTTAAGGTAGGGAGTTTAGGGTGTGAACCTAACATTCCCTCCATCTTTTGAAAGTAGTGTTTTCCTCAAGGTTGAAGATGAGGAAATTATTGTAGGATCATGGTTTTGGTTCCCATGTGGCAACTTCAAGTGGCATGTATTTCCATTGGATCAATATTTCAGTGATTGTGTGTTGGTACAATTGATGCTCTCTATCATCCAATACTACTTCTGGATGAAGCCAAATGGAGCCTTCTTCATCAAGTTTCGGTAAAATGGTTTTCACTTGCACTTCGATCCCATAACCTTCTTTAGAAAAAAACACATGAAATATTGGATGAATCTTAGAGTTGGATGGGAGAGCTAGTTTGTGTCCCCCTTGTCCATTGTGTTGGATGATCTCATAGGTTCCATAGAACTTTGGTGCTAATTTATGAGGTGTTTTTTCTTTGAGTGATGTTTGTTTATAGGGTTGAAGGAAAAGAAACACATGATCCCCTACTACAAAAGAGCATTTGGAGTGATATTGTTTTGCTTGTTGCTTCATTCTATTTTTATCCATAACTAAATAGTCCATTAGTATGTGGATAATGGCTTCTTGATTGTGGAGTTTGTGATCCATTTCTTGAACCTTGGTAACTCTTGGTAAATATGAAATAAATGACAATGGTTTTATGGCATAAACCATTTTATATGGGATCATTTTGGTAGATCCATGATAAGAGGTATTTTACTACCATTATACAAGGGGAATCCATTGTCCACGGGTGTGGTTTTTCAAAGGCAAAATATCTCAAATAAATTTCTAGGAACTTGTTGATAACTTCGGTTTGACCATCTATTTGGGGGTGATATGTAGAGCTCATGTTTTGTTGGGTACCCTATAGTTTAAAAAAATATTGTCAAAATTTGCTAGTGAAGGTAGGGTCTGAATTTGAGATAATGGAAGTGGGCATGCCATGTAACTTAAAAATACTATCCAAGAAGACTTGAGAAACTAAGGAGGGGGTAAATGGATGTGGTTGGGAAAAAAAATGAGTATATTTGGAGAGACAGTTGACTACCATCATGATCATGGATTTTTTTCCCACCCTCAAAATTCCCACTATAAAATACATACCAATGTCAACCCATATGTATGTTGGGATCAATAGTGGTTGCAATGCCAGTGGTATTGTAACACACCCAACCACTAAGTATCATTTTAAGGGATGGGGTATTATAATTATAGATCTTCTCAACTATTTCAATCCCCTGTATTCTAGCTTCATCATCCTCTACTCGTCGAGAGCTTTCCAACGGTGACAATTTCACTCAAAATTGAGCTCTATATCAAAAGTTATGGCCTTTCCAAGGTTCTTTGGTCTTAGACCTATATACTGATAACACATGGTGTCCACATGACACCTCGGCACACTCACCATCTGACATGATGACTACGTTGCACCTTTGTGGTGCTTGTAAATTCTTCCATGAGGTGGTTGCACTCGACGCAGAACCATCAATGCTATCGCCCAGACTCTTTATTAGTAATCTCACCACTCACCTCTGACAGATATGGTATTGAATGATATTCCATTTTGATGCCATTTGTTCATAGCTAGAACGGCTTGAGCAGTTTCATTGCTTTGAAATCAAGGTATTGAGGAATCTACCCCTCTTCTTGATGGACGATTGTAAGCATAAGTTTCATTATCCCTATAAACAGTTGAGATTGATTTGGGGCCTAAGGTTTTCCAACTTGGTTGGAACCACTGAACTCATATGCTTATGGGTAAGTGACACTTGTCACTCTAAACTCCCTCTGGCTACTTTGTTGGCATGACATGTCAACCATGATGTTATAACTGCATTCTATTGACTTATATGGAACTCACAGCATATAGATGGATATCGTGTCATCTCTCCATTCACCGACCTACAATCAAGATATTCCCTCTATCAGACATGCACTCCTAAGCCATCGGAGGATTACTCTGAATCTTTCTAAGTCATGCTCTGGAAATGGACAATGCTAGGCCAGCTAGACTCGTGCTCAATCTATTCACTTAATTTTCTTTCCCTTATCCTTTTAATTTCTTTGATGTCTTACCACCAAATGGAAGCCCCTCCATTTGGGTTAAACATGGAAATCCTTGCCTTGGTATTGTCTGAGTACTTATGTACTCAAAAGTAATTTTTCAAGTTAAATATACATGCTTTGGCTTCCTCTCCTTTCTTTATTTCTCCAACATAGGTAGGTGGCTTAGCCTTCTTGAATTCTTCGTTCAAAAAACTCTGATATTTCTTCTTCTTTATCCTCTTAGAAATATTGGATTTTGTGCCACTATTGGATTGTCTTGCTGAATTAGTCTTCCGACCAAAGGACTCTATGGAAATCCCTCCACTCGATCCACCTCTCTTATTTCCTTGATGATTTATTTTAGAAGAACTCTTTCTCACAACGTTGTGAGCTGTTCCATTATTTCGGGAATCTGAAGGGGTTTTCAACCTCTCCGACTATTGTAGCTTTGTATTGCTAGGACCTTGCTGCAAACATTTTTTAATTTTGGACAGACTCTACAGTAGAAATGCATTCAATTCTTCTTGTTCACCATGGCCTCTCATAAGATCTCATTATCCTCCTTCAGACTCCTCACAGTGACCATCAAATCTGGAGGGTTTCTCTATCCCTCTGGTCATCTGATTCTTCATCTATGAGGTGCGAGAGGTCATCCATACTATGATGTACCATTCACTTATGTGATATTTTTCAATTCATCCTACATGTTGAAACAACAATCATCATTATCATTTCATGTCAGTATTTTGACTCCTGCATTCCAGACAACTTAAATATTTTGTAAGCAACCTTAAGCAGTTTTAGTGACCCATTGAAGCCTAGGGTTTGAACCATTCTCTGATACCACTATGTAACACACCCAACCCCTAAGTATCCTTTTAAGGGATGGGGTATTAGAATTATCTTTTTTCTCAACTATTCCAATCTTATGTCTTCCAGCTTCATTGTCCTCTACTCATTGAGAGCTTTCCAACGGTGGCAATTTCGCTCAAAACTGAGCTCTAAATCGAAATGTATGGCCTTTCCAAGGTTCTTTGGTCTTAGACCTATATACTACTAACATGTGGCATCCACGTGACACCTTGGAACACTCTCCATATGACATGAATACTATGTTGCACCTACGTGGCTCCTATCAATTCTGCCACGAGGAGGTTCTGCTCCATGCAGGACCATCGGTGCTATCGCTCGGAATCTTTGTTGGTACTCTCACCACTCACCTCTGATGGATATGGTATCGAAGGATATTCTCTTTTGATGCCATCCGTTCGAAGCTAGAATGGCTCGAGCAATTTCCCTACTCTGAAATCAAGGTATCGAGGAATATACCCCTCTCCTTGATGGACGATCGTAAGCATAAGTGGCAATCTCCCTATACAAGTTTGAGATTGATTCGAGGCCTAAGGTTCGCCCACCTGGTTGACCCCAATCAACTCAACCACTTATGGTTAAGTGACACATGTTACTCTAAACTCACATTGGATGCTCCGCTGGCATGTCATGCCATCCATGACATTATAACTGCATTATGTTGACTTAGACAAGACTCACGACAGATCAATGGATATCATGTTGTCTCTTGGTTCACCGACCTATGATTGAGATATTCCCTATATCGTACTTGCACTCCTAAGCCATCATAGGATTACTCTGAAATTTTCTAAATCGTGCTCTGAAAACAGACAACACTAGGCTACCTAGACTCGCACTCAATCCATTCACTTAATCAATTATTGACACACGTCTTCGCATTGATGTTCCCCATCATATCTAACCCTTCTAAATTACTAGTGGGACCCGTAATGCCCGTAATGATCAATGATTGGGAAATTCATCCCTCCTGCTTCTATATATCTATGGTTCAACTGGCCTAACTTTGGTGTCTTTTCTTCAGAGCTATTCTCACGATACATGATATTTCCTTCTGAAGGTTTCACTCCGAAAGATTTTTTTTGGATTCCTTCCCACAACATCTGAGGGATTTCTCTGACACAGTAACTCTGACTTCCCACTGATTAACGGTCAAGATATCTTCAGATCAATGGTTTTGGATCTTCGTTGACCAATACAAGGTTTGCAGAGTCATAATTGTCTGCTCTAAGGACTTATCCATTTTTCGAGTCCTGCAAGACTTCGGTTTCTGAATTGTGAGGATTCAAGATGATTGTGAAGCCTTTATAAACTATCAAACTTAAGGCTAAGGCCTTACATGAGTTGTAGGCTCTCCACATGGGGAACATGTAGGGTATCTGAGTAGGTAGCAGTTTATATTCATTCATTTTTACGATCTAACCAAGAATTAGTACACATCACAACATAGATCATATTACC
The DNA here is from genome assembly GCA_032191745.1 of Picea mariana. Taxonomy (NCBI): domain Eukaryota; kingdom Viridiplantae; phylum Streptophyta; class Pinopsida; order Pinales; family Pinaceae; genus Picea; species Picea mariana. The sequence goes on along the minus strand of JASDQU010010880.1, from coordinate 98,420 downwards.
ACATTCGAGTCATAGGTTAAGTATACAAATAGTCTCTTGGATTTAAACATTCATATGTACTAACACACAATTTTTCTATTCATAAGCATCCACATAAATCATTCATAGTCTATTCAGTACAGATGAACACTTATATGATAAGGAAATTATCCAATCCAACTAAATGAGAGAGGATGTCTTTCCTCCCAACATTAGGCCTTGTTGTAGAGTCACCTCCTACAACACACCACCCCTGTGCCAATCCATGATACTACCAAGGAAATTGACTCAACAGGGTTCCAAGTCTGTGATGATCATAGAAGGTTACTCTCCTTATTCCTATGACACAACGAAAGTTTTCACTTCCCATTGAGGTCTGAGTTTCTGCAGGTTTATTAGGTGGTCTCTCAACTAGATTTCCTCTTCACAAGGGAGTCCCTTCTCTGCTTAACAGTCCCTCGGTGAACTCCCCTTACCAGTGGTGGTTTATATCCAGTAAGCACCAAGTTACAACTCACTATTGCTCTAGTTCGGGAATATCGGTCATCTTTGTTCAGGGTGATCATCAACTTGAACTTGGAAAATCTTCATATTTTCTTCCAGAAAGATATCATTTTCTTTCTCAATAAAAACTTCCACACTTTTGCACTCTGTTTCTCATCTCTGGGCCCTTTTTCTCTTCTCGATCTTCTTTTTCCTTCTTTAGTCCCTCGGTTTTGTCTTTGTTTTTCAGGGTCTCTCTCTCATTTTTTCCTTACTCTTCTCCACGCATCTAAAATTTTTTTTTCCATATGCTCTCATCCTTTTCACGTTGCATTTTTCCTTCTCTGGTTTTCTTCTCCATCCCCTCGGGATCTTTATAGTGTCTTGCAGACGTAACCTGCAGCCCTCCCTTTTTCAATCTAAAGGGGCATTTTGTGGTATGTTCCCGTCAATCATTCAATTGGACATTATTTCTATGCATGGACCAAATGATATAGTAATCACTACCCAAACACCTCTATGACCTTATATTTAATGTTCACGTGGTCTCCTCCATCAGTATAGTGTGTTGGTGAGTGAAATCATCATGTTTGTAAGCATATATTAGCTTGTTGTGCAAGCTTCCTATTTTCTTCACTGATGCATCTCATCTCCATTTCACTCAACCATCTCATCAGTCCTCTACTTCATAAATTTCCTCTAGTGTATCATGGCTAGTACTTATCAAGGATATTTCCTCTCAGTCAGCAATTTGGTGTTTATATTAAATCAAAAAACAGTTAGATGCCTCATATTGTTAACATATAAATTTTGCGCATAATTATGGTCTTGGGAGAAAACAGGGTGTTATAGGTATCTTTATTGTCTCCCCCTTGTTTCTTTGGAAAGTTTCACAGGTTGCCACAAAATCATGGATGTCACTTTTCATGCCCTCCCAAAAGAATGAGCACTTAGTTCATTTATATGTTTTTTGAAATCTAGAGTGACCTATTGCAGGTGATGAATGAAATTCATCTAAGATTCTTTGTTTTAAGGAAGAATTGTTTACTAGAACAATATTTCCTTTATAGTGAAATGTATCTATCTTCCATGTATACCCTTTGAGAGGGTTTGGATCTTCTTAAATCCCGTGTATGAGTTGAATTATAGTGCCATTTTCCAACCATTCTTGACGGGCTGCCTCAAGACAACCTAGAGTGGGTAAAGATGAGGTAAAGAGGGATCCATCCTCCTAAATTTGTCAAGATAAGGCATCATCTACCACATTGTCTTCACCCTTCTTACATATAATCTCATAATCATACCCTAGTATTTTAGTGAGCCACTTATGCTTCTCTAGTGACAATAATATTTGTTTGAGAAATTAATTCAAACTATGATGGTCAGTATTGATATGGAAACATCTCCCTGTGATATATGGATGCCAAGTCTCTACTACATGCAATATGGCCATCATCTCTTTCTCATATGTGGATTTACCCAAATTGTGGTCGCATAATTGTTTACTAGTGAATGCCAAAGAGCACCCTTCTTGCATCAATACCACTCCAAGACCTCTTCCCAAGGCATCATATACCAAGACAAATTTCTTAGTAAAATATGACTCTATTAATACTTGAGCCATGCACATGGCATCCTTTAAAGCTAATTAGGTTTTTTTAATAGTCTCATTCCAAACAAAGGAATTATTTTTTAGTAGCGATGTTAAGGGAGTAGCTTTTTCATAATTTTTCACAAATTTCTTGTAGTAGCCTATAAGTCCTAAGAATCCGCGCAAGCTCTTCAAGGATTTAGTATGGTGCCAATCTTGTATAGTTGTGAATTTCTTGGGATCCACTCGTACTCCCTCTTGATTTATAATGTGACCCAAGTATTCATCCTTTGAAGCCCTAAAATCACATTTGGAGCATTTTATGAATAGTTGGTGGTCTTGTAGGAGTTTCAAGGCTCTATCAACACACTTTGATATTCCCATGTTTTTTTGTAGATCAAAATATCATCAATGAATACTAGCAAAAAATTGCATAGGAATGGATAAAAGATATTATTCATGAGACTATGGAAGGTTGATTGAGCATTATAAAGGCCAAAAGAAATCACTCAAAACTCATAATGACCTTCATGTGTATGAAAATATGTCTTAGGGATGACTAACTCTTTCTCCCTAGGTAGAAAATTCAGAACAAAGGTCAAGTTTAGTGAAAAACTTGTTGCCATGAAGTTCATCCAAGAGGTCATAAATAACTACGCTAGGAAATTTTTCCATGATGGTAAACTTATTGAGAGCCTGTAAATTAGGACATATGCGCCAAGTACCTTATTCTTTTTAATTTACTCTAGATAATCTAACTAAGTAAACATATCATATCCAAATACTTTGTTGAAATAATTGACTCTTGCATGCAACGGAAAAAAATGAGAAAATCAATCACACACAGTACACAATCTTTTTTTTGCTCTTCCAAATCAGTTCTTCAACAAATAACATCAGAACATACAAGAGCTCCCTTCACTGGAAAAATGACTGAGAAATTAAAACCATAAACAAAATCTGCAAACCTGAAACAGAATGTTGCCTCGATTTTCATGCTATCAATCACTGAGGTTGTACGTATAGATATGTATGTATCTATACTTATTGCAATAAATGCAGTTTCCTTGAAAGATGTGTTTCCTCGAAATCAGTGTTGCCTCAAAAGATGTGCTTCCCCAAAATCAGTGTTGCCTCAAAAGACATGCTTTCTTGATTTCCATGTTTCCTCAAAAGACGTGTTATCTAAAAAACTGTGCTACCTCAAAAGACGTGTTGCCTCAAATTTCATGTTTCTTTGAGAATCATGCGAGCTTCCTTGGGAAGTGTCTGCTATTTTTATTTTCTCGCCAAGATGAAAATTCAGATCTGTTTTTTCCTCTTCACCTCACGTGACTTGTGAAATGAAAAATCCTTGTGGCTTTTCCTTTCCCCTCTCTGTCTTTTTTCTTCAACGATTTACCTAATCTCAATGGTCAATATTATATTGTGAGATCGATGGCTCTCTTTTAATTAAATCATTAAGTGACTTTAACTTAGTCACTTTATTAATTAAAAGTTACTTTATAAAAATACATTCACTTTATTAATAAATTAATAAAGTGAATTCTAGGAAAAGTATAGGACACATTTAATGATGATTTCAACAAGTATACACCCTGACGGAAATACTTGTTCGATCTAAAAACACTAACACTTCTTTAATACCATGAACACTAGTGTTA
>JASDQU010010880.1:25754-56468 GCA_032191745.1 Picea mariana | reverse complement strand
CCTAGCATGCATTTTGCACCAGGGCAAAATTTATCCTCTTTGTCCTACAAGACATTTTTTGGTCTTTTTCCACAGCAAAGGGTTTTATGTTTCCAATTGCAAAAACAAAGGTATAGAAATATGTACGAATTTTCTAATGATCCCCACATACCTTCCTCTAGCATCAATGAAAATTTATACTCCCAACCCCTAAGCAATCTGCTTCGATCCCTAACTATTTTATCCCCATTTGACATTGTCCCTTATAAGAGGAGGATGTCAGGTTTATTCACATCAATAACCCTTTTCAAGGCTCATTTTTTGAAGGGGGTGGTTGAGCCATGAGAATTAAAGATTATATAGATCTTAAGGAACCCTTAATAGGGGCATTATCCACTCTAACAAACTCTTCCATTGTGAACTATTTAACAAACATAACCTCATTCATAGATCTATTTTTGAGAGAAATAAATGGACTCGTAGCCTCTTCTTGGCACCCTAGTTCCCCTTCCATAATTTAGAATTAATCCCCCTTCAATTTCCCCCTCCATACCTTCTGAATTTCTTGTAGGTAGATTCAAACATTACTATTAAGATGCATTAAATATCTCTTAAATGTTTTAGATAAACACTAAAGATCACAACAAGCATCAGATATAAGAAAAGTGTGAGTCAAAAAGGTATTGATCTTCCATTAATTCGTCATAACAGTAGGATATTTACATGATAGACATCATAGTTACAGTCTCCCTTACACAATTTGGCAAAGTGAAATACATATCCCACACCTTTGTTCTCTCCAAATATTCCTCCTAATGTCACTCTGAAAAGCCTCTCCTATCCTATCACTCTACTTACAACCTTTATATCATCGCATTCCAACAAAAAAATGTCAAAATGTAGAACATTTAGACAATGCCTATATATTTATATGATCCCGTGGGGAAAACCTCGATCCATAGGGAAATTACATAAGTTTATCATAATTAACTTTACATGTATTTAAAATTTCTCAAGTCAATTGTTATAGCTCATGGTTTTATAAACAGGTCTCTATGATCTGTGTTTGATGATGGTGTACCATGTGTCCCTTGCAGTTTGCACAATGTGTTTGTTGCTAATGGTCGAATAGGAGTCAGAATGTAGACAATGATTGGACTCCGTTAGAAGGTTGATGAATGTCGAGGCACCAAGAAAAAAAAATAACAAAATTTTGATAATTACTTATTAATGTCCGACGGTATGGTCGATTCTATCAGTACCGTTGAAACTCCCTGTCAGACTTCTAAACCATATGTAGTAGTGTCTATTTGTATCTCTTATGTGGATCTCATAAGTACGTAAATAATTTCATGTGCATGTCCATTGATATATTTGTTAGGTTGTTTCATGGGTTAGTTGTTTATGTACATCGCTTAGTTAGGTCAATTGTTGATGTGTGTTTCTTAAGTGCATTAGGTGCTTATATGGTTTCGTACATTGCTAGGTGAATTAGGTGGTTACAATTAGGGTGATTATTAGGTTAGGCATGACATTTATTAATATTTTTTATAATAAATAATAGATATGTGGGTAATGAGAATTCATTTCACATTCTTTTATCATTTATCTTCTTGAATGCACCTGAGACCAAAGAAGAATCCACAAAGATGTTATTTATTGAGTGCACAACAACACTCTTAATTGAGCCCATAACGTTGTCCTTATTTGAGGATGATATTAAAGAGGCAATTGATTATTCAAATATGGAGGCTTTGGTGGTTGATTTTACAATGTTCCCGTTGAACATTTATATGGATGTATTTTGTTGTACTTTTGGACTTTATAAATGGTGTAAATGTAAATGTTTGTATAAAACATAGTTACAAACTTGACAATATCTCTAGCCTTAAAAATCTAAAAAATTGTGTCAAAAGACTTAAATCAACCCTCTAATCAAAAAGTGGTGCTACCAGTAGTACCCTCTTTTTTCTGAGTTAAAATTACAACCTTTTGCAACCATGGCCTCAAAAAACTCATAATGTTAATAAAAAAACCTTAAAATAACCCCTAAATCAAAAAGTGGTGCTACTAATAGAACCCTTTATCCACCCTTTTTCCCAGAGTTTAAGTCACACCTTTTTTGAAACTATGGCCTTATAAACATGTAGTGTTCCTTAACCCTTTAAAATTGAAACACAACCAGATATACAAAGAATATAATCATAGAATAACTAGAAACAAGAGACAATAAGACAAAATATATAAAGATACCCTCATATATTGATAAAGGAAAACAATTTTCACTTTCCTCTTAAGGTGGGGTGTGTTAGAATATAATGGATGTGATCGTTTTACCATTGACAATATCGCTATTTTCACCCAACCATAGGCCGAAGCCACACTCTGAGCACCTTAATATTGACAGAGAATCACTTTGGAAGCAAATCCTAGGCTAGATATCCAAACAAGGGGTAGCGCACCTTTCCCCAAGGATAGCGCACCAACAACAGTTGATCAGATAGTCCAAACCCTAACCAAGAGATAGTCCAAGACAAACGTGATCTGTTAGCTGTAGCAGCTACAATGGCAACACTCCTTCAAACCTACGCACAAAATTGGGCACTGCAGTGCACACAAGTGTTGCTCTGCAATTCTGAGACTGCCTTCCAGAATGAGTACTGGCCTCCTATATTTATAGTAATTCTGGCTAACTACCTGGGTCAACTTCTCATTCTGGGTATCTGTCTGTTCAGTACATATTATTTCTTCTGTCCGACTTCTTCTCTTGGAGGCTAATAACCTAATACAATTTATCTTCTTGAGCCGACATATCTTCTAGGGTTATTAGCCAACTCATTAGGGTTTCTTCTTGCTTCTCGGAATATTCTATTCTTGTCAGGTTTACACTTGGAGGTAAATACCTCCCGCAGCTACCACAATATCAACACTCCCTCCTAGCTAGGGAGGTATTATAGGTAATGGTATTGATCACAAACATACTATAGACCCGGTAGCATCAACATAGTTGTATAGACTATCTCATGACTAGATCATGAGCGCCATCATCACCATCAGTTTCATCAGCTGCATCATCTCTCGAAACCATACTCTATCTAAGTAATCAGACATGATGCTCACTCCACAGAGTGACACAGGATCCATTCTTTTAATCTAGAAGAATAAATGTTATGAACCATTTTCTGTCTGGGAAATCTCTATTCATTGATCATCCATCTAGTTGATAATCATTTTCAACATTGTTTATAGTCTTCAAGGCAATCAGAACAATATCATTCAATAGAACACAATTGTGTTTATCCATAGTAGTACACAACTACAATCCAGTGGTACACTACCACACCAAGTAGCACAAAGGTACTTAATCAAACAATGGAACACATCCACCACAATAGTATACATATATTGTCTAGATACATACAGTATTCATAACAATCATCTGATATCAACCTGCACATAAACAATGTTATGATATAAATTGAATTATCTGGGCCATTCTTCTACTCACATATGTGATATCTGAAAGCGCATCTGCCCTCAGAAAGTCAAACATCAATGATGGGATATCTGAACTATTCTTCTCAAGCAAGGAAGAATAATTGTCTTGATTTTCTCATCCTGGACCATTCCCCACCTTGGGCCATTCCTCCAACACTAAACAAAGTGTAACCTGGAGAGAATGAGTCTGCCCTAAGGAATGTTTATCCCTGATTGTTGAACTTGGACCATTCCCCACCCTAGGACATTCCTCCGACACTAAACATATTGAAACCTGGAGAGAATGAATCCACCCTAAGGAATGACTATCCAGACCATTTCCAAAGGAAATGACTGTCTTGCACCAACCTCCAAAACAGACCATTCCCCATGTTAACCACAATGGGAAATTGTTTTCTGGCAAGGCGGGCCAGTCTTCTTGAGTAACCCTGAAGAAGAGAGATTTCCCTAGACCACTTCCCATGTTAACCACAATGGGAAGTCGTTTTCTATGGTACATAAACAATCTGGACCATTTTCTGAACTGGAAAATGTCTATCCGTCAGAAATCTCAATCCACTTTCCGAACTGGAAAGAGTCTACTCATCCTGGACCATTTTTCGAACTGAAAAATGATTGTCTAACAATCAATAATACATCAGTGCTCCCTCCCAACCTAGGAGTCATCTCTTCTTTTTTCCATAAGGAAGTCGTCTCCATGAGCTCCAGCTTGAGTATGCAAACTCTTTCATCTTGGACAGAAGCTTTACCAAAATGTCTACTTATCTGATCATCTATGGAGATATGTATTGGAGAACCACTTTCTCCTTTCTAGACTTCATCATGGATAATGTAATGCTTGATTTAAAATGTACTTCGGTCTGGAACACTGGTTTTCTCTGAAGGCTTCATGTAGCTTTGATCAATAAAGTATATCATTGTTGGAAAAATGGAACATATCCATGTGGCACTATATATCTGTTATAGAAGATCTTCACCACGCTTCTACTCTGCACCAAGTTATCTTCTTCCATCTGCATACAAGGGTCTCTTTCTGGTATGCTTCAACGTCTTGAGTTTGTTCTTCATACGCTCTTTGTTCAATTTCTCTGGAGAATAGTCTTTGCATTCATCTGATGTAGAACTCCAACCCATGGATATTGCAGATGATATAAAGACTCATGTAGAGGTATGTCTGGTTTATTGGAACAAGTAATCATCATAGTCTTCTCCCTCTATCTGGGAGAACCTCTAGTTCTGGATATTTCAATGCTTGCATATATACATTGTTCTTCATCACAACTTTCAGTTCCTCTGCTTGATTGCTTTTATTGAGTTCATATCAGGTTGGTAATCTTGTGATTCTTAATACAGTGACTGGTTGTTCTGGCTTCTCTTTCTTTCTTGGAATCTTCATGTTCTTCTGATGTTTTTCTTTAGATCTTGGGTCCATGGAGTTTCTTATAGATTCCATGCCCTAAAGATTTCACTTTTTCTTTCATTATAGAATCATGGATGTGGATGGACAACCAGGGATACTTTAAGGCTTCTCTTCGAAGAAGACTTCTTCTGAGGTTGAACTGAACACATACTGTCTTTCATGGCTGCTACCATGGATATATACTTCATCATCTTCAATGGATCATAGGATTAGCTCCCTCCTAATCCTTGCTTCATGTATGATTGCATATAATTGGCTCCTTCTGTCTAACAAAGTCCACGCTTCCGTCTACATCCTTATTGTCTTCTGCAATATATAATTGGATCCTCCTGTCTAACAAAGTTCACGCTTCCATCTTATTGTCTTTTGCAAAACATCATAAGACTTTCTCCAATTTTCTCTTGATTGTTGACTTCTTTCTATCTTTTCTTCTTCTAAGTCTCTTCGTGATTGATTCTGATTTTGTCTTATCTTGTAATAGCTTCCACATGATTTGTTTGATGTATTTCATCCTTTCATGTGTATTATCTAACTTGTATAATGATAGAAATCCTTATTTTGTTGTTCTTCCATAGGTATAGTTTTTCTTGGAACACATTATCTTCCAAGAGATAGATATACAAGATATGTACAGAGACGATGCAAACAAGATATGTACAAGAACTAAGAAGAGTATTGTTAGCTTCAGAAGAAGAAGTCTCTTTCATCCTGCTTAGTCTTCTTTGTAGGTTCCTTTTCTTCGACAACTGATGCTTCGTGTTTCTCATTCCTTTTATTTAGCTCAGGACAATGATTCTTGTAATGACCATACTTTCGATAGTTGAAGCATTGTATTTTTAAAATATCTTTCTCTTGATTTGTCTTCCTCTTTGAACCAAACTTTCTTTTGTTCCTGAAATTCTTGAATCTTGCGGTGAAGGCTTGATCATCATACTTATTTTGGGGTTTCTATTTTGCATTGATCCTGGATTCTTCTTGAGCACAACAAGTCCAAAGTTCTTCAAATATCAGATACTCCTTCCTTGTGTTCATGCTTGCGGAAAATGCATCCCACGTCTTGGGAAGACCATCGAGTACTATGTTTACCAATTCCTTATCTGAAATGATCTCTTCAATAGCTTGTACTTGATCTCTTAACTGGGATATCCTCATAAAGTATGATGTTATGATGTCATCATCATTCATATTCATGTCACGGATCTCATTCTTCAGACTCATTATCTGTCCAATGTTTTTAACTGAGAAGAGGTTTGTTAGGGTATCATACATCTTATTTGATGAGTCAAGATGGGAGATGTAGGGTATCAAGTGGTCTTTTATAGAGTCCACTATGATACTCATGGCATTGATTTCACCGTATTTGAACTTCTCCATAACTACAACGTTCTACAGTTCCTTCTCTTCTCCTTCTTCAAAATCTGGTTCCATGATCTTTCCTTTCACGATATCCAGCACTTTATTCTTGGAAAGGATGAGGTCAATCCTTTTCTTCCACACTCTGAACTTAGAAGCTCTGTCTAACTTGTTTTCTGACTTCATAGAGTAAGTCATGGCTGCTTTGACTTGGTCAACCCTAGATCTGACCAAAAACTCAAACTTGGCGTCTTGGCTTGTTGAGAATACCAAGAGATGCGCTAGGATAGGGTGCATTGATCTATCCAAAAATTTGGTCAATCCCTTCACTTAAGGTACCTCAACGAGAGTATTAGGGTTTCTGCAACTGCACCTGCTAGTAACCCTAGCGATAGTGCTATGGTGATTGATCCTGCTAGAAACCCTAGCGGCAGTTCTTCAATGAGCTTAATATCCTTACAACTATGTTTCCTTCCAGCGGTTAGACTGAATGAAGGAGGTGTGGGCCCATAACCTGTTAGAATATAATGGATGTGCTCACTTTACCATTAAAAATATCAGTATTTTCACCCAACCATAGGCCAAAGCCACCCTCTGGGAACCTTAATATTGATAGAGAATCACTCTGGAAGCAAACCCTAGGCTAGATAGTCAAACAAGGGGTAGTTCACCTTTCCCCAAGGATAACACACCAACAAGAGTTGATCAGATAGTCCAAACCCTAACTAAAATATAGTCCAAGCCAAACATTATCTGCTAGCTGCAGAAGCTGCAATGGCAGCTCTCCTCCAAACCTGCGCACAAAACTGGGCACTGCAGTGCACACAAGTGTTGCTCTACAATTCTGACATTGCCTACCAGAATGAGCACTGGCCTCCTGTATTTATAGTAATTTTGGATAACTGCCTAGGCCGACTTCTCATTCTGGGTATCTATCTTTTCAATATATATTATTTTTTCTGGATGACTTCTTCTCTTGGAGGCTAATAACCTAATACAAGTTATCTTCTTGAGCCTGCATGTCTTCTAGGGTTATTATCCAACTCATTAGGGTTTGTTCTTTCTTCCTAGAATATTCTATTCTCGTTAGGTTTACACGTGGAGGTAAATACCTCCTGCAGCTACCACAATATCAACAGGGTGACCTATCACCCAATAGAGCTCCAAATACACAACACAATACCAAAATTCCATAGTCTCTTATCTCTTTAAATAAATTTTCAAATAGAAAAAACCCTAACTACTTGTGGTCCCATCACTAATGGATAAAAACTACCTAGTGGGCCTTATAAAGTGGACCCTTTTACATTAAATAACTATCCACTTCTATCCAATGGGCCTTATTCAAAGAGAATGGACACACACAACAATTAACTAGCTCCTAGGTAGCTTAAGGTAGGGAGTTTAGGGTATGAACCTAATATTCCCTCCATCTTTTGAAAGTAATGTTTTCCTCAAGGTTGAAGATGAGGAAATTATTGTAGGATTGTGGTTTTGGTTCCCATGTGGCAACTTCAAGTGGCATGTATTTCCATTGGATCAATACTTCAGTGATTGTGTGCTAGTACAATTGACACTCTATATCATCCAATACTACTTCTAGATGAAGCCAAATGGAGCCTTCTTCATCAAGTTCCGGTAAAATGGTTTTCACTTGCACTTCGATCCCATAACCTTCTTTAGAAAAAAAACACGTGAAATATTGGATGAATCTCGGAGTTGGAAGGGAGAGCTAGTTTGTATCCCCTTTTCCATTGTGTTGGATGATCTCATAGATTCCATAGAACTTTGGTGCTAATTTATGAAGTGTTTTTTCTTTGAGTGATGTTTGTTCATAGGGTTGAAGGAAAAGAAACACATCATCCCCTACTACAAAAGAGCATTTGGAGTGATATTGTTTTGCTTGTTACTTCATTCTATTTTTATCCATAACCAAGTTGTCCATTAGTATCTGGATAATGGCTTCTTGATTGTGGAGTTTTTTATCCACTTCTTGGACCTTGGTAACTCTTGGTAAATATGAAATAAATGACAATGGTTTTTTGGCATAAACCATTTTATATGGGATCATTTTGGTAGCTCCACGATAAGAGGTATTTTACTACAATTATACAAGGGGAATCCATTGTCCACAGGTGTGTTTTTTCAAAGGCAAAATATCTCAAATAATTTTCTAGGAACTTGTTGATAACTTCAGTTTGACCATCTATTTGGGGGTGATGTGTAGAGCTCATGTTTAGCTGGGTACCCTATAGTTTAAAAAAATATTGTCAAAATTTGCTAGTGAAGGTAGGGTCTCAATTTGAGATAATGGAAGTGGGCATGCCATGTAACTTAAAAATATTATCCAAGAATACTCGAGAAACTAAGGAGGGGGTAAATGGATGTGGTTGGGAAAAAAATGAGTATATTTGGAGAGACAGTTGACTACCATCATGATCATGGATTTTTTTCCCACCCTCAAAATTCCCACTATAAAATCCATACCAATGTCAACCCATATGTATGTTGGGATCAATAGTGGTTGCAATGCCAGTGGTATTGTAACACACCCAACCACTAAGTATCATTTTAAGGGATGGGGTATTATAATTATCTCTCTTCTATTTCAATCCCCTGTCTTCCAGCTTCATCATCCTCTACTCGTCGAGATCTTTCCAACGGTGGCAATTTCACTCAAAACTGAGCTCTATATCAAAAGTTATGGCCTTTCCAAGGTTCTTTGGTCTTAGACCTATATACTGATAACACGTGGTGTCCACATGACACCTCGGCACACTCACCATCTAACATGATGACTACGTTGCACCTTTGTGGTGCTTATAAATTCTTCCATGAGGTGGTTCCACTCCACGCAGAACCATCGGTGCTATCGCTCAGACGCTTTATTAGTAATCTCACCACTTACCTCTGACAGATATGGTATTGAATGATATTCCCTTTCGATTCCATTTGTTCAAAGCTAGAAGGGCTCGAGCAGTTTCGTTTCTCTGAAATCAAGGTATTGAGGAATATACCCCTCTTCTTGATGGACGATTGTAAGCATAAGTTTTAATATCCCTATAGACGGTTGAGATTGATTTGGGGCCTAAGGTTATCCCACTTCGTTGAAACCACTCAACTCATCCGCTTATGTGTAAGTGACACTTGTCACTCTAAACTCCCTCTGGCTATTTTTTTGGCATGACATGTTAGCCATGATGTTATAACTGCATTCTATTGACTTATACAGAACTCATAGCATATAGATGGGAGGTGGTTCCACTCCACGCAGAACCATCGGTGCTATCGCTCAGACGCTTTATTAGTAATCTCACCACTTACCTCTGACAGATATGGTATTGAATGATATTCCCTTTCGATTCCATTTGTTCAAAGCTAGAAGGGCTCGAGCAGTTTCGTTTCTCTGAAATCAAGGTATTGAGGAATATACCCCTCTTCTTGATGGACGATTGTAAGCATAAGTTTTAATATCCCTATAGACGGTTGAGATTGATTTGGGGCCTAAGGTTATCCCACTTCGTTGAAACCACTCAACTCATCCGCTTATGTGTAAGTGACACTTGTCACTCTAAACTCCCTCTGGCTATTTTTTTGGCATGACATGTTAGCCATGATGTTATAACTGCATTCTATTGACTTATACAGAACTCATAGCATATAGATGGATATTATGTCATCTCTCCATTCACCGACCTACGGTCAAGATATTCCCTCTATCGAACATGCCCTCCTAAGCCATCGGAGGATTACTCTGAATCTGTCTAAGTCATGCTCTGGAAATGGACAATGCTAGGCCATCTAGACTCGTGCTCAATCTATTCACTTAATTTTCTTTCCCTTATCCTTTTAATTTTTTTGATGTCTTACCACCAAATGGAAGCCCCTCCATTTGGGTTAAACATGGAAATCATTGCCTTGGTATTGTCTGAGTAGTTATGTACTCGAAAGTACTTTTTCAAGTTAAATATACATGCTTCGGCTTCCTCTCCTTTCTTTATTTCACCAACATAGGTAGGTGGCTTAGCCTTCTTGAATTCTTCATTCAGAAAACTCTGAGATTTCTTCCTCTTTATCCTCTTAGAAATATTGGATTTTGTGCCACTATTGGATTGTCCTGTTGAATTAGTCTTCCGACCAAAGGCCTCTATGGAAATCCCTCCAGTCGATCCACCTCTCTTAGTTCTTTGTTGATTTATTTTAGAAGAACTGTTTCTTGCATCATTGTGAGCCATTCCATTATTTTGGGAATCTGAAGGGGTTTTCAACCTCTCCGACTATTGTAGCTCTGTATTGCTAGGACCTTGTTGCAAACATTTTTTAATTTCGGACAGACTCTATCGTAGAACTGCATTCAATTCTTCTTGTTCATCGTGGCCTCTCATAAGCATCTCATTATCCTCCTTCAGAATCCTCACAGTGACCATCAAATCAGGAGGGGTTTCCCTATCCCTCTGGTCGTCCAATTCTTCATCTATGAGGTGCGAGAGGTCATCCATACTATGATGTACCATTCACTTATGTGAGCTTTTTGAATTCATCGTATGTGTTGAAACAACAATCATCATTATCATTTCATGTCAGTATTTTGACTCATGCATTCCAGACAACTTAAATATTTTGTAAGCAACCTTAAGCGGTTTTAGTGACCCATTCAATCCTAGGGTTTGAACTATTCTCTGATACCACTATGTAACACACCCAACCCCTAAGTATCCTTTTAAGGGATGGGGTATTATAATTATCTCTTTTCTCAACTATTCCGATCCTATGTCTTCCAGCTTCATCGTCCTCTACTCATTGAGAGATTTCCAACGGTGGCAATTTCGCTCAAAACTGAGCTCTAAATCGAAATGTATGGCCTTTCCAAGGTTCTTTGGTCTTAGACCTACATACTACTAACATGTGGCCTCCACGTGACACCTTGGAACACTCTCCATATGACATGAATACTATGTTGCACCTACGTGGCTCCTATCAATTCTACCATGAGGAGGTTCCGCTCCATGCAGGACCATCGGTGATATCGCTTGGACTCTTTGTTGGTACTGTCACCACTCACCTCTGATGGATATGGTATCGAAGGATATTCTCTTTTGATGCCATCCGTTCAAAGCTAGAATGGCTCGAGCAATTTCCCTACTCTAAATCAAGGTATCGAGGAATATACCCCTCTCCTTGATGGATGGTTGTAAGCATAAGTGGAAATCTCCCTATACAAGGTTGAGATTGATTCAGGGCCTAAGGTTCTCTCACCTAGTTGACCCCAATCAACTCAACCACTTATGGTTAAGTGACACATGTTACTCTAAACTCACACCGGATGCTCTGCTGGCATGTCATGTCATCCATGACATTATAACTGCATTATGTTGACTTAGACAAGACTCACGAAATATCAATGGCTATCATGTTGTCTCTTGGTTCACCGACCTATGATTTAGATATTCCCTATATCGAACTTGCACTCCTAATCCATCGTAGGATTACTCCGAAATTTTCTAAATCATGCTCTCAAAACGGATAACGCTAGGCTACCTAGACTCACACTCAATCCATTCACTTAATCAACTATTGACACACGTCTTCGCATTGATGTTCCCCGTTAGCTCTAACCCTTCTGAATTACTAGTGGGACCCATAATGCCCGTAAAGATCAATGATTGGGAAATTCATCCCTCCTACTTCTATATATCTATGGTTCAACTGGCCTAACTTTGGTGTCTTTTCTTCATATCCATTCTCATGATACATGAGATTTCCTTCCGAAGGTTTCACTCTGAAAGGTTTGTTTCGGATTCCTTCCCACAACATCTGAGGGATTTCTCTGACACGGTGACTCTGACTTCCCACTGATTAACGGTCAATATATCTTAAGATCAATGGTTTTGGTTCTTCGCTGACCAATACAAGGTTTGCAGAGTCATAATTGTCCGCTCTAAGGACTTATCCATTTTCCGAGTCCTGCAAGACTTCGGTTTCTGAATTTTGAGGATTCAAGATGATTGTGAAGCCTTTATAAACTATCAAACTTAAGGCTAAGGCCTTGCATGAGTTGTAGGTTCTCCACATGGGGAACATGTAGGGTATCCGAGCAGGTAGCAGTTTATATTCATTCATTTTTACGATCTAACCAAGCATTAGTACACATCACAACATATATCATATTACCGCATTCGAGTCATAGGTTAAGTATACAAATAGTCTCTTGGATTTAAACATTCATATGTACTAACACACAATTGTTCTATTCATGAGCATCCACATAAATCATTCATAGTCTGTTCAGTACAGATGAACACTTATATGATAAGGAAATTATCCAATCCAACTAAATGAGAGAGGATGCCTTTCCTCCCAACCTTAGGCATTGTTGTAGAGTCACCTCCTACAACACGCCACCCCTATGCCAATCCATGATACTACCAAGGAAATTGACTCAACACGGTTCCAAGTCTGTGATGATCATAGAAGGTTACTCTCCTTATTCCTATGACACAGCAAAAGTTTTCACTTCCCATTGAGGTCTGAGTTTCTGCAGGTTTATTAGGTGGTCTCTCAACTAGATTTCCTCTTCACAAGGGAGTCCCTTCTCTGTTTAATAGTCCCTCGGTGAACTCCCCTTACCAGTGGCGGTTTCTATCTAGTAAGCACCAAGTTACAACTCACTATTGCTCTAGTTCAGGAATATCGGTCATCTTTGTTCACGGTGATCATCAACTTGAACTTGGAAAAGCTTCATATTTTCTTCCAGAAAGATATCATTTTATTTCTTAATAAAAACTTCCACGCTTTTGCGCTCTGTTTCTCATCTCTGAGCCCTTTTTCTCTTCTCGGTCTTCTTTTTCCTTCTTTAGTCCCTCGGTTTCGTCTTTGTTTTTCAGGGTCTCTCTCTCATTTTTTCCTTACTCTTCTCTGCGCATCTAAGTTTTTTTTTTCCATATGATCTCATCCTTTTCATGTTTCATTTTTCCTTCTCTGGTTTTCTTCTCCATCCCCTCAGGATCTTTGTAGTGTTCCGCAGACGTAACCTGCAGCCCTTCCTTTTTCAATCTGAAGGGACATTTTGTGGTATGTTCTCGTCAATCATTCAATTGGACATTATTTCTATGCATGGGACAAATGATACAGTAATCACTACCGAAACACCTCTATGACCTTATATTTAATGCTCACGTGATCTCCTCCATCAGTCTAGTGTGTTGGTGAGTGAAATCATCATGTTTGTAAGCATATATTAGCTTGTTGTGAAAGCTTCCTATTTTCTTCACTGATGCATCTCATCTCCATTTCACTCAACCATCTCATCAGTCCTCTACTTCATAAATTTCCTCTAGTGTATCATGGCTAGTACTTATCAAGGATATTTCCTCTCAATCAGCAGTTTGGTGTTTATATTAAATCAAAACACAATTGCATGCCTCATATTGTTAACATATAAATTTTGCGCATAATTACGGTCTTGGGAGAAAATAGGGTGTTACAAGTATCTTTATTGTCTCTCCCTTGTTTCTTTGGAAAGTTTCATAGGTTGCCACAAAATCATGGATGTCACTTTTCATGCCCTCCCAAAAGAATGAGCACTTAGTTCATTTATATGTTTTTTGAAATCTAGAGTGACCTATTGCAGGTGATGAATGAAATTCATCTAAGATTCTTTGTTTTAAGGAAGAATTGTTTACTAGAACAATATTTCCTTTATAGTGAAATGTATCTATCTTCCATGTATACCCTTTGAGAGGGTTTGGATCTTCTTAAATCCCGTGTATGAGTTGAATTATAGTGTCATTTTCCAACCATTCTTGACGGGCTGCCTCAAGACAACCTAGAGTGGGTAAAGATGAGGTAAAGAGGGATCCATCCTCCTAAATTTGTCAAGATAAGGCATCATCTACCACATTGTCTTCACCCTTCTTATATATAATCTCATAATCATACCCTAGTATTTTAGTGAGCCACTTATGCATCTCTAGTGACGATAATATTTGTTTGAGAAAGTAATTCAAACTATGATGGTCAGTCTTGATATGGAAACATTTCCCTGTGATATATGGATTCCAAGCCTCTACTACATGCAATATGGCCATCATCCCTTTCTCATATGTGGATATACCCAAATTTTGGTCGCATAATTGTTTACTAGTGAATGCCAAAGGGCACCCTTCTTGCATCAATACCACTCCAAGACCTCTTCCCAAGGCATCATATACCAAGACAAATTTCTTAGTAAAATATGACTCTATTAATACTTGAGCCGTGCACATGGCATCCTTTAAATCTAATAAGGTTTTTTTAGTAGTCTCATTCCAAACAAAGGAATTATTTTTTAGTAGCGATGTTAAGGGAGTAGCTTTTTCATAGTTAAGGGATTTAGTATGGGGCCAATCTTGTATAGTTGTGAATTTCTTGGGATCCACTCGTACTCCCTCTTGATTTATAATGTGACCCAAGTATTCAGCCTTTGAAGCCCTAAAAGCACATTTGGAGCATTTTATGAATAGTCGGTGGTCTTGTAGAAGTTTCAAGGCTCTATCAACACACTTTGATATTCCCATGTTTTTTTGTAGATCAGAATATCGTCAATGAATACTAGCAAAAAATTGCATAGGAATGGATATAAGATATTATTCATGAGACTATGGAAGGTTGATTGAGCATTGTAAAGGCCAAAAGCAATCACTCAAAACTCATAATGACCTTCATGTGTATGAAAAGATTTCTTAGGGATGACTACCTCTTTCTCCCTAGGTAGAAAATTCGGAACAAAGGTCAAGTTTAGTGAAAAACTTGTTGCCATGAAGTTCATCCAAGAGGTCATAAATAACTACGCTAGGAAATTTTTCCATGATGGTAAACTTATTGAGAGCCTGTAAATTAGGACACATGCGCCAAGTACCTTATTCTTTTTAATTTACTCTAGATAATCTAACTAAGTAAACATATCATATCTAAATACCTTGTTGAACTAATTGACTCTTGCATGCAACGGAAAAAATGAGAAAATCAATCACACATAGTACACAATATTTTTTTTGCTCTTCCAAATTAGTTCTTCAACAAATAACATCAGAACATACAAGAGCTCCCTTCACTGGGAAAATGATTGAGAAATTAAAACCATAAACAAAATCTGCAAACCTGAAACAGAATGTTGCCTCGATTTTCAAGCTACCAATCACTAAGGTTGTCCATATAAATATGTATGTATCTATACTTATTGCAATAAATGCAGTTTCCTTGAAAGATGTGTTTCCTCAAAATTTGTGTTGCCTCAAAAGATGTGCTTCCCCAAAATCAGTGTTGCCTCAAAAGACATGCTTTCTTGATTTTCATGTTTCCTCAAAAGATGTGCTATCTAAAAATCTGTGCTACCTCAAAAGATGCGTTGCCTCAAATTTTATGTTTCTTTGAGAATCATGCGAGCTTCCTTGGGAAGTGTCTGCTATTTTTATTTTCTTGCCAAACTGAAAAATCAGATCTGATTTTTCCTCTTCACCTCACGTGACTTGTGAAATGAAAAATTCGTGTGGCTTTTCCTTTACCCTCTCTGTCTTTTTTCTTCAACGATTTATCTAATCTCAACGGTCAATATTATATTGTGAGATCAATGGCTCTCTTTTGATTAAATCATTAAGTGACTTTAACTTAGTCACTTTATTAATTAAAAGTCACTTTATTAATTAAAAGTTGCTTTATAAAAAGACATTCACTTTATTAATAAATTAATAAAGTGAATTCTAGGAAAAGTATAGGACACATTTAATGATGATTTCAACAAGTATACACCCTGACGGAAATAATTGTTTGATCTAAAAACACTAATACTTCTTTAATACCATGAACACTAGTGTTAACTAAGGGATAGTACTGGGATGTATGACTCATGCCTCCAACAATTCTTAAATGATCTTTTCAATTTCATTTTTTTGTTCAAAAGGGTGTCGATAAGGATACACATTAGGTGGTTGACTACCTAGAAAGAGGGGAATACCAACATCATGCTCCCCATAGGAAGGTAGTAAACCTTATGGAATTTTGAATACCTATTGATGCTTAGAGAGAACCAGTTGCAAATCAGGGTGAATATATGGTGGCTTGGTGTCGACTACTTGTATGTCATTGAATCGTGCAATAACACATGAGTGGCCTTTCCTCAAAAACTTCTCCATATGATGAGAGGTGCTAATTTTATGGGAACTACACATTATCCCCTTTAAGCTTGTGTATAATTATTTGAAATCCATTGTGGCAGGTCCCAAAGTGAGTAACCATTACACCTAGAGAACTATATCACAAACACCCATTTCAATAGAAAACATGTGAGGTTTGAGATGATACCCCCCAATTTGTAGTTTCTCATTTTCACATTGCCCCCCACCATTCATCGTACCACCATTGGTGATCATAATTTTAAAATTAGATATGGAATGTACATAACATTGGGTGTCTCATGCAACTCTCCATGAATAAAATTCTAGTTTTTTCCATTTTCAATCAACACAATCACTTTTTGGTTCTTGATGTAACCAATCAATTTCAAGGTTTGGGGTGTTGAGAAGCTTGACAGGGCATGGAGAGAAACTTGTGGTTCCTAGAAAGAAGCTTGCAAAGGGGATTCATCTTTTTTTAAGGGGATGGTATCTTCGAAATTTGGTTCAAGAGTATATTCAACACAAATTTCCTCTGAGTAGTCATGTGGTGATACATCCATTTGAAATAACTTTTGTTCTTTACATTTCTTCCTTTGAAATGTCACTCATCACGATTATAAAAAAGACAGAGGTGTTAATGTTCTACCATCTCTTTGGGAGATAACTTGTGGATGTGGATTGGATGTGATTTGGTTGAGTTTGGGGTAGTTTCCATAGGAGGGCTAGGGTGAGTGGTAAATAAAGGTCTCTTGGTTTGTCCATTTCTCACTATCTCATATTCTTGAGCTATGTCACAAGATTCCAACCTTATGTGTGGGTGTTGCATCATGATGTGTTCTTGAATTGATTCCTTGAGACCACTGATGAAACATTCTTTAAAGAAATAATTAGATTGGCCCTATGTGTGGATTGCCAATTTCTCAAAGGTAGCAATATAGTCCATAACTATGTTGGTTTGGTGTAATTTGTCAAGTGTCCCAAATGGTGAGTGTTTCTCTCAAAACAAGCATAAAGTACTTACACAAACTAAGTCTAGGAAATGCATCCTTTATAAGTATTCCTATACCATTTCTACCACTACCAACATTCAACATCCAAACATTATAAGGCCCCTACATTTAGTTTGTGTAGGTCATCAGTAATTCCATGGAGAGAGAAGTAATGTTCCATTTGGGTAACCCACCTAGAGGGATCAAATCCATCAAATTTATTCATGTTGACCTTTGCAAAATGGTGCCATGAATTGTCATCTTGAAAGTGTGGGCAATGATAATCCTGAAAAATGTGTGTATCCTACACTTTGAGGGTGGTAAATTCATACTTAGTTGGATCAATGTGTGGATTTGTTACCTTGAGATTCAAGCAGTCACATAACCTTTTCAAGAGGGTGTTATGTGACTACATTGTTTCATTCATAACATTGAGTATAGCCTCAATGCCAACAACCTTGATATCCATATCATGGAACTGAGTAGGTTAGGTTTGTTGTTGGTTCTCCAAGTCTTCCATGTTGTGAATCTGAACCATGGTACAACCAATATTTTGTGGAAGTGTTATTTTCCACTTATATCACTATGATCAATGGATTGAAAGGATTCTATTTATATATACCCCGAATCACTGCATTATTGGGTCCACACAAAAAAAGGGTTACTTGAGAGGGAGTTCCAAGAAATCAACACGATGCCAACTAAATTTTGAGATGGGTCTCCCACAATGGTGTCAGAAAAACATTGACTTATATTTTAAATATTTTGAGTACTGCTCCTATAGGAGTATTACTTCTAGCTAATTATTACTGCAGTGACAAAATCTCCAAATTTCTTCTAGATGCAAAGATGTCGGAATTTCATTAGTTGGGTGTAGAATCTAGGGTTTGCAAGGTCCCAGATACATAGGAGTGTTAGGTGCTATATTTCTCTTATATACTTTTGGGGTCCAACAGTAGTACTCAGCCATTATCTTATGGAACTAAATAAGGAGTCTCAACCATGCCCTTAAACGTAGGACTCAACTGCCAAGGTTCTAGAGAGTGATCTCCCCAAGTGTTATTCTTGGTTTACTATAGCAACAATATAGTAAACAAGTTGATCTAGAGTTGGTTTTCAGTATACCTAGGGGACTTTTAATATACTCTAATATACATGGAAGTGAAATTTCGTATACAGGTGTTGTTTGATGTGATATTGTTCGAAGGGGAAGCAACAGGGGTTACAAGGGTTTCCAACAAAGTGATTCCACTTGTATTCTTCCCCAACCATATTTTTACCCATTGAAAGAGAGGTCGTTGTGTTATTTAAAGATGTTGAAACATGTCTCTATCGTAAAAAAATTCTATGAAAATTTGGAGGTGTGTTGGATCGAGAAAGATTTATGATACCACTTGTAGTGTTCCTTAACCCTTGAAAATTGAAATACAACCAGGTATATAGAGAATATAGTTGTAGAATAACTAGAAACAAGATACAATAAGATGAAATATGTAAAGATACCCTTTTATATTGATAATGTGAAGAAGGAAAATAATGTTCACTTGCCTCTTAAGGTGGGGTGACCTTTCATTGAGTAGAGCTCCAAATACACAACACAAGACCAACATGCCATGGTCTCCTATCTCTTTAAATAATTTTTCAATAGAAAAAACCCTAACTACTTGTGGTCCCATCACTAATGGGTACCAACTACCTAGTGTACCTTATAAAGTGGAGCATTTTACATTAAATAGCTATCCACTACTATCCAATGGACCTCATTCAAAGAGGATGGCCACATACAACAATTAACTAACTCCTAGGTAGCCTAAAATAGGGAGGTTAGGGTAGGAACCTAACAAAACCATTATTGTAGCAAACAAAACCTTAAATCAACCCCCTAGTCTAAAATTGGTGCTACCAATACCACCCTTTCTTTAAATTTCAAGGTTAAAATTACAACATTTTTTAAACCATTGCCTAAATCAGTATTGTTGCAAGAAAAACCTTAAAATCAACCTTAAAACTAACACTCCTTTTGAGTTAGCTTATCACTTGAAGCACATTTTTATTTAACAATATCATACAGATTTTTATTAAAAAGAGTCCATGATAGAACTATCTGGCACAATTATTGAAAATTATAGTATAGGGCCTTTGATTGAGAATAAAATTTCAAATTTGGTTCAAAAAAGTCTACTCTAGTGCCTACTCTATTTTCTAGATATAAAAAACGAAAAGTGTATTTTCATACAAATATTTCTAATAATAGAAAAATTCTACAATACATTCAAATTAAATAGAGAACGAAAAGGTTTACCCACATACGGATTCTTCATAAACCTAGGTGTCTTCGTCTTCCATGCTGTTTCTATTCTTGTCATTGATGTTTGCCATTGGGATGATTGATAGAGTTGATTCCTCCTCTGGGTTTTCACGCTTAACCATAACTTCGGGGTAAGTGATATTTGGCATGGGATCGAAGAACTCAACACCAACTTTTTCATTGGACTGAGTATTTTCAAGATCATCCACCCCAGTCACTAATTTTCTGATATATTTGTTTACCTTCTTATGCAAAAAGTATTGGTCTTGCATAAAATCCTACATGTCTCTCTCCATTCCCTAATGATTTGATATTGCATTTCCATTTCCCAACAAATTCCTTACTTACTTGTCGGTTTCCTCCCTTAATTCATGTTCCCAATTGGTGTGTCAATCACTCCATTTTAGAGCTTCTCTAGTGACCTATTAATGTGCATTTGCTAAAACTCCCTCATAAACCTACATATTCCTTCAAAAATTTTCTAGCCCGCACATCATGCATTGCCTTCCCCTATCATGAACCATACTTTTAAAAAATGATATACCTTAATGGCAGGAGACTCCTCCTCAACATTATATATACCCAAATAATGAGGAGCTTGAATTGTGGTATTACCACCCCATCCCATTGCTCATCCTTGAATTTTCACTTTTCTGTCAATAACACCAATTTTTCCAAAGAATTAAACATCAATGGATTAATGCATAGGTAGGAACCAACCCCCACCCTCGCCCTTTGTGCTCATCATTCCAACATTTAACTACATTGATATGTTTACCCACTAATTGGCATTTTTATTATGTGAATGGAGCACATGAAAGAATGATATGGTCTCAAACTTTAATGCTATATCCATGGTTCTTTAAACTATTATCGTTAACCCAATAGAGACCATAATTGAGAGGTTGAGGAGGAATATCACAATGGACTTGAGTCCCCTATAACCGTTAGATGATTTATCCCTTGTGATTTTTATCAAACTAACCCTTGATAAATTGCATATGATTTTGCCTCATTATTTGTGGTCTCTCATAATCCCCAAAAAAAGTCACTTTCCTCTATTCCTCTGAGGTCAATGAATAATCCCCTCCTTGCCCCCAAACCGCACCTACTATCCTTGGGTTACCCACATATTCCCCATCAAAGAATAATATGTGTTGTCTCTTGTCTCTTTTCCATCACTAAAAGCCTTCTTTAGTCAATCTAACCTACCNTTTTTATCAAGGATTTCAAGACTAGGGGATTGTTGGAAAGAAGGTTATTTATCCATATTTCTTCTTTATTTTCTAAGGTTGAAATATCAATGTAGCTTCCCACGCCATTCAATCTGATTGTTTTGTGCAAAAGACATATTTTTAGATTGGCCACCCAATTAGGGGATGTGTTGGCTCGTCAGAAAATAATTTTAGTTCTTGTGAACCAGAGTTTCCACACAAAGAATTTGGGGAAGGAGGACCAAGTGTGTTTTAATATTTCTTTTTCACTAAAATCATTGGGAATTTCTTCAACAAAGCGGGATCATGTCCCTACATCTATGCAATAGTTTTAATTTTATCCCCAAGTTTTTATAGCTATGTCCCAAGCTTGCTTAGTGTAGTCACATTCAATGAATAGATGGCACATTGATTCCTTACAGGTATGGCACATGTGGAAATTCAAGGAACCATAAATTCCCCTCCTTTGAAAATTGTATATTGTTAGAATCCTTTTGTGAAGTAAGGTCCAACAAAACAAATGATTTTGGGTAGATAATACTTAGTCCAGATGCTCTTCTAGATTGTTGATTGAGAGGGAATGGTGATTGAGAGGGAATGTTTTGGTCCATTAATTTATCCAAATATCCTTTCTTAACTAAATACTAACCTCGTAATTTTCCTCACCCATGCTAATTATTGATGTTCAACGAAGGGGGCTTGCTCTATGGAGGGATCTCCAAAGGGAGACTAGCTAATATTTGAGCTAATTTGGGGGATCGAGATTCTTTCATCCTCCACAAGATGCCTAGTCTAATTGCTCATAATTTGAGATATCATGAAAAGTGAAGAATTCCCTCTCCCCTAGACAATATTGAATCCTTGCTATCAATTGGTTTTATGCTAAAGTGGATTCCCTATTACACTAGCATCCCATCTTCTAACTATGTTTCCATTCCAAGGGATCCACATTATGTGATTTTGGATGAGATCCAATGACTCAAATTTGTAGAGATTCTAAGTTGGGGAACCAATTTCCATTAGAAGGGGCTCATCCAAACATATTAATCTCCCTCTTGTCATGTATTTTTGTACAAGGCCTCTTTCTACCATTCTTGTTGACTTGAGACTAGCCTCCATAGAATTTTAGATTCCATGGCTATGTTCATAAGAAGAGGATCTTTGATGGCTAGTATGTCCCATTCTAAAAGGGATATTGCCATGTCCCATTTGATGATATGATACTTTTTTATGTTTGTTTTCACTCCTTGCTAAAGGAACTTTCTTATATATCACCCAACTTTTTTCATTACCACCACTAGTGCTAAGAGCGTTTATCCCTAAATTATTGGAAGAGTATATAAAATTGATTTTATGAGGGTTACTTTTCCCACTAAATTTAACCACTAAGAACCCCGCTACATTATATTGTTTTTTATACTCTACACAATTGGTTTTAAATCCTCATATTTATGATTCTTCAAAGCTATGGGAATTCCTAGATATTGGAATGAGGTCTAGTTATTAACCAAGGAAAATTCCAAAACTTGAGTGATTTGATGCAAGCTATGGACAAGAGTGTTTTAGCCATATATATGGTTCTTATATTTGTTGATCAATGCCCCTAGAGCTCAGGTATAAGAGTCAAATATATCCTTGAACCTAATGGATATAGTCACGTCGATGTGCCTCTTAGAAGAAGATTTTTATTAGGAAAATTAAAATGATTAATTGCCTTGACCCCTCTTTTTATCTGAACAACACTTAAATTTATAGATTCCCTTTCCATATCTAAATTTCTTCCTAATTATTTAGCCATGAAGATGTATAGCATGGGAGAAAGTGGACATCCTTGTCAAATCCTATATTATCTTTTAAAGAAGGAACTTTCTCTCTTATTCATCAAGGGATCTATCCAAGGGCATCCAATGCATTCTAGTCCAATTTAAAAACAATGGAGTGAATCTAAATTTATGGTGAACTGCAAAAGGAAAGGAATTTCTTATTCAATCAAAGGAATTTTCCATGTTAATTTAGATGACCATTCCCCACTCTTGGTTGAATCTACCAAAGTGGATCCCTTCCTGAACCAAGATTATGTTGTTAGTTATTTTCCTTTGTTTAGAAAAAACACCCTAGTTTTATGAGATGAGATCAAGAAGAAAAACATTGAGGCAATTCGTTGATATCTTTGCTAGAATTTTGTAGGATGCATTACATAGAGAAATTGGGTAGACCTTAGAAAAATATGAAGGGTTTCACTCTTTGGGGATTAGTGCCAAAAAGAAGNATCTGATGCAAAACATATCTTATAATGGGCCATCAATCTCAATAAAAATGTATTGTGAATCCATCTGGTCCTAGGGCCTTATCTAGTTCCAATCCCCAAATGGATTTGACCATTTGTTATTCTATTTGTCTCACCAAATGTTTATTATCACATTTGAGACCAAGGTGGGAATGCATTCAACTAGATATTGATTGGATGCATATTTGAATTGAGGAGGCTCCTCTAAATAGAGATTCTTGAGGTGAGAGAATGTTTCATCCCTGATTTCCTCAAAGGTATATACCTTTGTACCATCCTTGTTCGTGATTTCCTAGACATTATTCCCATCCTTCCTCGCCCTCATCTTCTTATGAAAGGAGGTTTTTTTATTACTGATCTTTAGATAAAGGCTCCTAGATTTCAAACTCCAGTATTCTTTCTCTTTTCTATTAGCATGATATAGCCTTTGGGAAACCTCCATTTCTCTCCTTACATTTCCAAGGTGATTTCCTAAGTTTCATGATTGGTTTGAAGGGATCTCAATTGTTGTTGAAGATATTCTCATTCCTTTCATAGTGAAACATATTTCACCTTTGCCCATTCCTTCAGCCTTCACTTGGTGTTGTGGATCTTGGCTTCTATTGATGGGGAAAAATACCCAATATCAACAATAGGGGTTTAACCCAAAAAAGAGGCCTAATTTGACTCTTTTTCGTGTATCCATGTGAGTCCTAAAAAGAGATAAAAGTTTACTCGATGCATTCTTATGTTTTTTCGAGCATGAGAATGAACTAAGACTATGCTCATTAATGTGACAAGATGAAAATCGAACAAAACTGCTCTGAGACCTGCCAATAATGTCAAAATTGCATGCTATCATATTAATAATGCCTCCAAAATAATTCTCAAAACCCAAAATAACTGTCTTTGGAAAAAATGAAAATTTATAATAGTAAAATGGGGTAAAAAAGTCTTTTACCATTTCATTTGTGCAAAGATTTGTAGCAATGGAGAAACTGAGATTTAGAGGGTGATTCTTGCATTGATCAGTGCCGGATCTACGGTCATCTATTTATGTCATCGTCTGGACCATTTTGGTGCTCTTCTTCCTCTCTTTAATATGCATGGTTTACATTTTGTTTTTAGGAAATAATTGGGTTCAAAAAATGATGCCTTGGGATGACACAAGCACTCAAAAGGGCTCGACGCTCCTCTGGAACCTTAGGGGGAGTGTTGCCTAATTTTTTCAGCACTCATCCAAGCTTAAATATAGGGAATTAGTGCTCCGATGTAAGAGTGAAGGGGACACTGCCCAAAACACACAAAAAATGCTCAAAAAATACCAACGCTCCTCCAAAAGGTAACGGGGAGCGTTCGGCCAAAAGGATAATGCCCTGGTGGCCCTTTTAAGGGAGCATTGGCTCTCTGGTGTGAGTGTAAAGGGAGAATTGGCCTCATAAAATGAGCACAAATGTTTTTTAAGTTTTTTTATTGCCCAACAATTGTCGAAAATAACATGACTAATGACTTTTGATTGATGATGATTGTAGGTAAATCCGGCAAAAATCGTGATCGAGTGGAAAGAAAGAGAGCATGAGATCAATGACGTGGTCGTGTTGCAAATTCCCTTATCAAGGGCCACCTTGAGGAATTGCAGTCTCCTCAAGTTCTTTAAGATGAAAAAGATGAAGAAAGAGGTTATTCTTCTCGAGTATATGATCAGTTTGTGGAACATCGCGGATCAAGGGTTCCAAATTGGGACGCAACTTCTTACCATTGAGTTGGAAGATGTGTACTTCCTGACCGGCCTATTAAAGAGAGGGACCCCCATTATTTTATCTGGACAGAGGGCACTTCATGTTCTTGTAGAAGAGTACTTGGCAAACCATTGTGTCCTAGGATCAAGACTGGTGGGAGGTAGGATCACGATTAAAGACATCAGGGATCTATCCCTTCAATCCATTCTATTTTTCATTACGAGTATAGCAGGAAGTACAAGCTCGCACTTAGTTTCAAGATCACAGGTGGCCTATGGTTTACAGTGTCTGGAGCCAACACTATATAACTAGAGTGCAGGGTTCTTTCAGAATGTGAAGTAACAGATTTTGAGATGAAAAGAAGGGTAGCAGAAGCAATTCGGATATGGTTCATCTCTGGTTTCATTCCTCTTAGAACGCATTCCTTAGATGCAACCTCATATTGCGTTATCGGTATGATCGGTGGGAGAACCACGTATGGAACGTTGGACTAGTCTATCTCTGAGGCTAGGAACAGAGTCAGAGTTCAGGTTCACTGGTGACTTCTTCGCTTGGTTGAGATGCCAATTGATCATGATAGAAGACTTCCCATACATCGGAGTATATTTCTGAGGGAGCATGGATCTGGTCCTTCCATATGGGGTGGACTAGGACGTGTCAGGTAAGAAACCAAAAATAATCTTGTCAAGTGTTTTTTTATTTTAAAAATATATTATTTTTGGGGGTACATAGAAGAGTTTCTAACGAATGTATCGTTTCATCGTGAAAACAAGGGAGCAACACGTCTGGCAGAGATACCGGCACTAGAGCATCACAAGGACACTCAGATTGTGGTATATCAAGGGGTAGAAATAGGAGGTCTCCAAGAGGTTGAAAGAAACCTCCAAGGCCTCACGATGGGTATCCCTCCTCTTAGGAGGCAAGAGGTGCCCTTGCATCTACAAAGACACACCGTGGGAGTGCCTGAGAGTGTTAACTCTTTACTGAGGTGAGTATCCCACGAATTGATGTGCTACTCGGAGCACAATGTGATGCAGGCAGATTAGAGTCTTCCTAATGATTGTATAGTCTGTATGATGATGTTTATGGGTGTGAAGACCTAATATTTTGCCCTTCTATGTACTTTTTGATGTAACCAAACTTTTTCATCATGCAATATATATACATATATCCGATTTTTTACAGTGCCAAAATGATGTTTGCAAATAATGATGTCTTTTTGTGATGCGTTTAATTTACATGTGATGTATGATTTATTTCCTTTATGAAACCTCATCTATGTGCGAGATACTGATCCATAATGTAATTGGCTAACGAATCCGAATTTGTATTAAGTTCTCTTGGTATGTGTTTGTATTCGATAAAATCAAACATTCTTTCAAGATGACAAACTCGTAAATGGAAATGTAATAGGATAGGATTGTGAATAGCGCAGGTTCGATTAAGTTGATAGACCACAAGTTGAGATTCTAGGTTAATGATCATATGAGATATACCTAGGGAGGAGGCTTCGGTTAAAATTCCAATGACATCATGATATTCTTCCATGTTGTTAGTTGTCGATCCTAAGCAAATACCTCCTGAACTCACCAACTTGTCAGAGTGGTAAATGGCCCAAGTTGCAGAAGCAATGTTCTGGGTGTGTCGACTAGCGCCATCTGCAAACCCGACAAAAATAGGAAAGGAAGATGTCATCTGCTCACGCAAGCACAAGAAAAAGTATAAGCAGCTAAGGAAAAACTCATCCATGCAAGATAAAATACACACCAAACTAAAAATACAATAGTGTACAAAGCATGCATGCTAGATGTTCTATGCATAGTACTTCTTAAGGTAAAGCCCGTTTTGGGGTTCACCTAGGGAGATTTAGTCGTAGTCAACTAGCTCATAGGTGCCTCTATGTAAAACATGTTTCACGATGTAAGGACCATGCCACAGAGGTTCCAACTTGTTTATCCCTAACTTATCATGAGCATGGTCGTAAACGAGGACTATGTCTCCTTCTGCAAAAGTACGAGGATGGACAGATTTGTCGTATTGATTCTTGATTTGCTTTTGATATGTCTTGTTAATGAGAGCGGCATCACAACGTGTTTCATCCAACCTGGTTAGGTGTAAGAAGTGTTCTTCTTCGGTAGAAGTATGAGGTAGGAGTTCTACTTTGAGTTTTAACGAGGGAATTTTTCACTCGATTGGTAAAACAGCTTCTATGCCATACACTAACTGGAAAGGAGTGAATCCAGTAGCAGTTTTCACTGAATTATGGTAAGCCCAGAGAGCGGAGAAAAGTTGTAGATGCCAAGATGTCTTGTTTTCCCCTACCATACGTTGAATCATGGTTTTAAGGACCTTGTTTATAGATTCAACTTGTCAATTTTCTTGAGGATAGTACGAGGATGAGTTCTCATGGAGAAAACCCAACTTGGCATGCAACTCACTCATCATCTAGTTCTGAAAGTGTGAACCATGATCAGTAACAATGGCTTGTGGAACACCAAAGCGAGTGATGATATGGTTGAAGAAAAAAAGAGCTGCAGTATGGCCGTCATTAAGAAAGGTAGGCATAGCCTCAGCCCATTTTGTGAAGTAATCGACGACGACGATGATGTAACCGTGCCCCCGGGTTGAGGTAGTATTAAACTACATGAAATCAATGCCCCATTTGGAAAAGGGGTCGATGGCAATAATGGGATGTAATGGAGCGGGGTGGGTGCGTGCCTTTTTGTGAAAAACTTGGCAAGGTGGGAATTTTTTTGATGGCCTCAATACAATCTTTGAAGATAGAGGGCCAAAAGTAGCTGACACGTAAGATTTTCTGAGTTGTATCCATCCTAGAGAGATGACCGCCACAGGCTCTGTAACATACCCACTACGGAATTTCAAAATTTTCGGCCTTTTTCTTCTTTTCTCCGAGGAACATAGTTCCCCGAATCCCTACGGGGCCTGATACAGACCCTGCCATCCCTTATCTGCACTCATATAATCGACGGTTATGGCCACAGGCCTTATTGAAGGGTACTCATCGACTTTCGTTATATGAGAAATCGCGATGCAGGTATTCCTTTGTTCATTTTGGGGTTTCATCCATCGAAATTCCGCGGCTAGCGAATATGAGGAAAACTAACCTTTGGGAGTCCCGGGCACCAAAAATATGAAACGCCAAAACCACGTGTGCTAACCCATTTCGGGACTTTGCCTATCAGGATTTCGCGATATGTGAGGACAAGACATTTTCCTCTAGATGTCCCGAGTGTCAAAATACCAAAACATTAATTCTAGTGGCCCTATACTCATTTTCAGAGTTTCATACTTCGGGGTTTCGCAAGTCGGGAGTTCGGGGGATGCGATGACAGGAGGTCTCACATCGGGATCTTCTGGGAGCCGAACTTTGAAACATTACCTCTAAACATGCTTCACTATTTCAGGGTTTCCTCCACCGGGATTTCGGGACATGTGACGACAGGAGGTCTCGCACCTGGGTTTCTCGGGAGCCGAAACTCTGAAAACTCATAACTTACCCACATGCTAGCATTTCGGGATTTTGCAAGTTGGGATTTTGGGACTTGCAAGTATAATGGGAATACACCCTTCGGTATTTTGGGTACCGAAATGCCGAAATATCAAGGTTCCTCCACATGTTATCATTTTGGGTTTTCATATGTCGAGATTTCGGGTCTTGCGCGTACAAGGGAATATGCCCTTGAGTATTCCAATCATCGAAATGTCGAAATATCGTAACATACACGCGTATTGTCCTTTCGGGATTTCACCCATCGGGATTTCGAGACTCGCGAGCAGAAGGGAATACGCACTTAGGTATTCTGGATCCTAAAGTGCCGAAATATCCTATCTCATCCAAATCCTAAACTATTTCGGGGTTTCGTTCATCGGGATTTCGCGACTCGCGATGACCAGGGTTCTTGCCCTTTGATTTCCCGGGTGCCGAAACGCTTACTCGCAGCCACGTGTCCTTATAAATGGACAATTCAGGTACTCCCATGGACCTTTGGATCTACGGTCCTGATTTCTTCGCCACTCACGAAGATAAAAGAAAAGGGTTGAGGCATTGACGCCCTCGTTTCTTCCTCCAATCTAACGGTCGTGAATGACCTCAGATATTTCGACAGGATCTCGTTCGTCAATCGATACTTATCCACATGCTCCCATTTCGGGATTTCGTGGGTCAAGGTTTCGAGACTCGCGAGTGCAATAAAACTCACACCTAGATACTCTGGGTGTCGAAACTCTGAAAACTCTTAATTTACCCCCACACTAATAATTCAGGATTTCGCAAGTTGGGGTTTCGAGACTTGCGAGTGCAAGAGGACTCGACCTTGGGTACTCCAGGTACTGAAATGCCGAAATGTTTGGATCTACAAGGACCATTCTCCCTCGTGCAAGAGTTTAAGGCTTAAACTATAACATCCTCCTTCAGATCCTCAGGTAATTTACACCAGGTTTTGAAGACCAGACTTCTCGAAGGTAAGGAAGTGGTCTCGAAAGGGTGCCTTCATGAGGAAATCTATCCAAGGCATTAGGTAGGACAAACACAGGAACAAATCTCCCGAGAGAAGACTTGAAAATCTGTATTAGTTCATCATATATGTATATATATAAACATAAGCCATACGTGGTATTTCCAATAAAAACATGCAGCCATCATTTCTGATCAAAACACCATGCAGACAGTCTTACACTGAAACCATTCCTAATTGCACAGACTATGAACATACATGTCAGCATATAAATTTCAAGATACAAGATATAACACTTATCAGAAAAACACCAGGTGATGCAACTACTGAGAGGGGTGCTCGTTTCCACCCAACCGTAGGCTCAGCGACTCCCAACGGATTTACCACTAGCCACCCCTGAGCTGAGACCACGATGTTGCAAGGCTAAGTCTCTATTCGCCAGTGACCGAGAATGAAGGTTACTCTCCTTCTTCTCTGCTATCACTCACTCTATATTTTCTAGAGTTCTTTCTTCTTTCCCTCGCGTCTGCCCTTGATCGCACACTCTTCCTGCCTTTTCTCTTTTCGGTGAGGTTGCGTGTGGCATGATTTTCCTCGAGGTGGTCAAGTCTGAGGACTCTACCGATGGTCATTTCACCCCCATCCCTCATTACTCATGAGGATCCATTTACCTACCAACCTGGCGAGTCATTTAATTCGAGGCCAGCGAGCCACTCTTGGTTCTCTGGGCCAGTGAAGTCCAAATACGGTATTGGTTTCGGTGGAAGTTAACACCACCATTCCAGGTGCCTTCCACCACCTTTCTTCAGCCATCGTGGTCTCTTTTTCAGTACACCCCCCTCTTAGTAGTCCTACAATATATATATTCATAATATTATTTACATTCATCAACCTTTTTCACAAGGTCCATTCACATCACACATTCACATTTTTTGAGTTTGCCACAATACTTGGCTAGTATAGTTATTTTTACAGACTGGGGGAAACAGAGTGTTAGAATTCCCTCCCTCTTAAAGGAACATCGTCCTCGATGTTCTATCTATCAACTTGATATGCATGTATAGATGTAAACAAAATCGGATGTGCCCGTTTCATGGCATCCTCCATTTCTCATGTAGCCTCATCTGGGACAAAATGTTTCCACTGCACCTTGACCTGTGCAATGGTTCGGTTCCAGAGTGGGGTTTCCTTTCTGTCCAGTATGCATTGAGGTTCTGGTATAAATTATCCCTCTGGTTCCACCTGGATCACAGACCAGTCAATTATATGGTTAGCATCATGTACATATTTCTTCAATAATGAAACATGGAAAACATTATGTG
>JASDQU010010880.1:3646-20753 GCA_032191745.1 Picea mariana | reverse complement strand
AAGCTCCAAGGTGACAGTCATTAAGAACACGTTCAGCCTCTTAATGAGTCAAACATCGTCGTAGGATAGTATCAATACCACGGTGATACAAAGTGTCACCGATGATAAGGTAGCAGTGAGAATGATGGAAAATATGACGATGTTCTTCATGAGAGATATCAGGCTAAGAACATTAGGTCTAGAGATAAAGAAGGATATCTCCATACCAAGGATCGGACATGCTAATGAGGAACAGAGCCTCATCGGGGAGAGAATATCTAGGCTCAGTATCTTCATCAACATGGGGAAGGTCGCAGATAAGCTCTACAAACACCAAGGATTTTTTATCTTTGGACTTAGCAAATTCGAGATCGAATTCCTGAAGGATAATGATCCATTTGGAATATTTTCCCCCAAGAACTTGATGTGTCAGAATGTGATACATGGGGTTAGAGTCCACGATAACTGTGGTGGTGCGTAGCAAAATGTAATGATGAAATCTCTGCACAGCGATGACGATTGCCAGAGCCAAATTTTTAACATGTGAATATTGGAGCTCTGGACCAGATAGACTTTTGCTCAAATAATATATCACGTGTTCCTCACCGTTAGGGTCCTCTTGAACTAACACCATAGAAATAGTGGAAGTAGAGACTGTTAAGTAAAGGATATGGTCCTTCTTATAATTCGAAGGATGCAACAGAGGTGTGTTGGTTAATGCATGCTTAAGAGAAGCAAAAGATCGTTGAGCAGTGTCATACCAGATGAAAGGGGTATCTTTCTGCAATAATCGCATAAATCCTTTCGTAATCTCAGCATAGTTAGAAATGAAATGGCGAAGAAAGTTTGCTTTTCCCTGCAAACTTTGGAGTTGTGTCAAATTATTAGGTGGATTTAAAGCAAGGATAGCTTTAATTTTTAAGGGATCCACCTGAATCCCGTCCTTGGAAACAACGAATCCAAGGAGTCGACCTGATTTGACAGCAAAGATACATTTATGTGGGTTCAAACGAATGCGGTAGAACCAGCATCGAAGAAAAATATCCCGTAGATGACCAAAATGGTCTGATCAACTAGATGAATGGGTAGGTAAATCGTCGAGGTAAGGTTCCGCAATATGTTTGATATCATGGAAATCATATGACATGGCCTGCTGGAATGTGGCACCAGCGTTTTTGAGGCCAAATGGTAGTTTCCAATAAGCGAAATTTCCCCACGAGTAGATGAAGGTTGTCTTATGCTGATCAGCGGGTAAAATGTCAATCTGGTTGTACCCTGAGAAACCATCCATGAAAGAGAAAATCACACTACCTGCGCAATTATCAATGATCTGGTCTATGAAGGGCATAGGGTAGTTGTCTTTCAGACAAGCCTTATTAAGGTCCCTATGATCAATGCAGACACCAATGGTCCCTTGCTTCTTAGTGACCGGAAAAATATATGAAACCCATTATGTCAAAGGTACAGGATATATGAAGCCAGATTTCAATAATTTCTCAACTTCTGCCTTAATAGTCGCAGTCTTCTTAGGATGGACCGGGCGAAGTTTCTGTCGAACAGGTTTTACACCTGGGTAAGTTTTAATCTCATGCACAATGATCAAAGGATCGATCCCTGGCATTTCCTCATAGCTCCAAGCAAAGACATCACAGAATTATTTAAATAAAGCGGTATAAGAAACCACTTCCTCGAGCGAACAATTAACACCGAGATTAATATTTTCCATGACACCTTCCTTGATCAAAATGTCAATAACGACCGTAGAGGTAATGTTTCCTAAATTCCCCTCAGAAATAGTATCTTGTGTAAGTATGTGTGATTGTGGAAAGTCGACAACATCGGGGGGGAAGATAAAGTGTATATCCTCATGTATTTCTTCAAGAGGTGGAAGAAAAGAGGATCGATGATGGTTATCATCCCAAGGTACATCGTCAATGCTAAGAATTTCCATAACATATTCGTCTGATGGAAAGATTTGAGAAATGAATTCAAAGGAAGACGTCAAGGAATTTAACCAATATGGCATCGAGTAGGTGTCGGGTGCCAAGAGATGTTGGTCATCCGAGGAGGGAGAGGTTGATTGAATAGCAATGTATGAAGCCTCGGCTGGACTAAGTGGCATAGTGTCACCTAGTGCATCGAACTCTAGAGGACTAGGTACAATCCAAGGATCAGATGATTCCAAAGACTGTTAAGTCGTAGTTGAAATCATATTGATTGTGGAGATATGATGTGT
This sequence comes from Picea mariana, assembly GCA_032191745.1. Lineage (NCBI taxonomy): Eukaryota > Viridiplantae > Streptophyta > Pinopsida > Pinales > Pinaceae > Picea > Picea mariana. Next base: position 18,538 of record JASDQU010010880.1, on the reverse strand, counting down.
GGTAGGAAAGAGTGGTGCAGGGAAGGTACCCATAAGGGTGGAGTATTTTAACAATCCTACACCAACACTTTCATACATGATATTTTGATCCCCCAAGAAAGGAATAATGTTGGCAGCGGGAGCGCGAGCGTCGGGTGTACAAAAATCTAACTGATTGATAGTGACAATTTTGCCCTGATGAGGAAATTGTACACATCGAAACACCGACGAAGCAACAGCATTCATGGCATAGAACCAACTTCTTCCTAGTAATAAGTTGTAATTGAGGGGAGCATCGACCACCTCGACGTCAACAAAGACGATTTTTTCGCCCAACTGGACAGATAGGGACTGCAAAAGACCATGGGGATGAAAACCTTTCCCATCGAATGCTCACAACAGCATTGGGGATTTGTTAAGTGTGGGTGATTTTAATCCTTTCCAACAAGCTAAAGACATGACACAAGTAGAGGCTCCCTCATCCAACATAGTGCAATGAATTTGTTGATTGTGAACAACAACATCAATTTGGAAAGAAAGTTGGTGGGAGAGTCGAGACGTAGAATTTTCTAGGCTAAACATGATATTGTTGGACGACTCAGGATCAAAAGTGTCAATAGCATTCAAGAGTCTTCTACATTGACTTGGGCAGTGTTTTAGAACTTCTAACGCAGACATAGAAAATGGTGCTTGAGCCAAATCTTCAACAATGTTGTAGTTTTGGGCGGCACGTGAACTAGAATTAAAGGTACATTTATGGATAGTGCTCTTAGGAGGGTGAAATATAGATTTGAATGTAGGTTTCTTGGTCTGAAGTGATCCAGATGGAGGACTAACAGATGGAGGACTAACAGAGGGAGTCGCCAATTTTTGTTACAGATAAATCCCCCTACAGATAAGTGGATTCTCTCTTGGGCTCTAGACTCCTAAGACCAAGACAAAAAGGGTGCTAACGTTGGTCACTGACATCATTTTAAATCTATCTAAACTAATGTATAGAGAATATGAAGAAAGGTGTACCTTTTTAATGATGTTCGTCCTCGCACAATCTGAGTTGAGATTTGATCCCCAAGCTCCTCAATAAGTCTTGTAAATCAAACAAAGACAGAACAAGCTTCCTATTCTACTAAGATTAGCTTGAAACCGGATCTATCTAATAGAGACAAGTTCATGTAGAATAAACACAACCTTGAAAGAAACAGGACAAGCACATATGTATATTAATGATAATAATAGAGAATACTTACATACCTTTGATGAAGGTGCAGCAGCCTCTCCCAAATCTCCTTTTCCAAACCTTTTCTCAAGTAATCCACACACAAACTGATTATGCTTCAATGATATCTCCCTTATGAGATCATAAATGTAATGCCTTCAATGTCTCTCCCTTTCACCATGAGGAGGCCTCCTTATATAGGGTTGGAGAGGCCTAACCACTTAAGAGATTCTTGGGATAGTTTGAGGATCCTTCTCCTTCAGTTGTGGATCTTCCCTAAGATTGGGCCTTGACCTCAAATCCAAATCCAACCAACTCCAGAGATGAAGGGGCTTCTTTTCTGATTTTCCTCAACAGCCTAAGATTTTCTCAAATAGGCCAGTGCTCCCTCAGAATGGGGAACAGAGCGTTGAAACGCTCCCTCAAAAGAGGGTACAGAGCATTGGCACTCCCTGGCAGTGTATAGGGGATGACTGCCCTTTAAAAATGATTTTTGAGTGGATTTTTCCATGGAAAAAAGACTTGTAATTTTTTTCAAATGATTTGTCCTCTTTAAAATCATTCTTTGGAGGTATCTTTAAAGTGTTATTGATAATGTCGTTCGAGACACAACATAGGCAAGATGACAGTATGATTTCTGTGACACTGGCGGCCAAAATGCAACACTAGTAATAACGACAATAGGTCATCATTGTAACGAGTAATTTTGATGTGTAACACAATGGAGTACACCCAAATAGTCTTCCATGTTTATTTATAGAGAAAGAAAGAAATATTGTAAAAGAGGCCATTCGGAAAATTAAATTTCCCACGGGATTTTCTTCAAACAAAAATAATATCTTAACAAATAAAGGTGAATTTGGTGGGGTGAAAACTCATGACTAGCATACCTTCATTAAGGTAATTATTTTGGACGTAGATTTCTATATTGGTAAATATACGAATTTTTAGTATTATAAAATGGTTTTTGTTTCCTAAAAATGAATGATCCCTTTGTTGTTACAATATGTTCTACCTCTATCTCTACCTGACATCTTTGACAACAATGTAAAACAAGTTATATATGATCTTGGAAAATCCATGAGGTAAATATTAATGATTTATATGAAAAATCGTTGTCGCTCAACTTGTCGACATTTGTTTTACTTTCAATTTATATATGACGTTGTTGTTGAAACCTATGATCTAATTTGTTATATCATGTGTAGGTGGTTGTCATCTAAATAAATCCATAAAGAAGATATAAAATATTGGAGGAGAGAAATTCCTCCGCTAATTTGCGAAATGCAAAAGTATCTACCTTTGGCATTTTTCAATGCACAAGAACACTACCTCATACACCAAGTTGAGGAGATTGAAATGTGTTCACCTGTACACAAAAGGTCAATATGGATGGTGGAGAGGCACTTGAATTCATTGAATGCTTTCGTTAGATAGAGAGCACGTCCTGAGGGATATATGGTATATCAATACTTGGTGTATATTAGTTAGTATCTTCCTAAATTAGTAGCAAAAATCATGCAAGTACCTCGGATTTGGGATCTCAATTCCATTAACAAATTTGAAGGGGAGGTCTTGGTTTGGAAATGTAGAATGAGGAAAGCGAAAGGCAATTAGATGGTGGATATCTATAATACTTTGCATTAATATTGATTTATTTATACATTGTACTTATTTGAGTTTTATTTAGCTTTAATGATCAATTATTATTTAATATTTACTCTAATTACTGATTTTTATTGTTTTTCATACAGTTGGTTAAGAGTGGAATACATTGCATTTATACATCGCTAGCAATCTTGATTGGATGAAATTATGGATAGATTGATGTAATATACAATGTAGTGCTAGGTTATCATGGAAAGGGGTGGAAACTTTTCTTAAAGAAGATCATCATAATCAAGATACCAATCTTACTCAGAGGGAATTTGATTTAGCATATGGTTCAAAAGATAAACGGGAAAACAGAGTATTCGCCCAAATCATGTTTCATTTATTTTACATTCTATTAATCTAGGTCATGGTGTGTTTATTTTATAAATTTTTACTAAGTCTAAATATCATGTTTAGTCATTGAAAAATATGGATTTTTTAAGTGTGGGGCATATTACAGTTGAAACACCACAAGGCTATGTGGTGCAATGGTCATAAATTTCTCATCAAAAAAATCAATGATAAGAAAACCTTTGATTCTAGGATAAATGTAGTCTTTCAGGTCACTAATTTTTCCTCTAGAAGTGATATGGATCCAACAATATTCTAAAATAGATACTATGGGTATTTGAATGACGTAATAGAGTGTGACTTTAATTCCTTTAAGTTAGTTCTATTTGAGGTCAAATGTTACAGGTAACGGATGAATGAACATGATCCTGAATGAACTGTAATTGAGAATGTTGTTGGATTTACCATGGTTAATACAAGGATGTTTGAATCGGTTACAGAAACTTATTCTCTTCCAAGCCAATGTGAGCATGTATTTTATTCAGAGGTTCTAGGTAAAGTAGGTTGTTCATACGTTGTTATATATGATCCAACAGGAAGGCCTAGAAAGTATAATGTACCAGAAGAATATGATATTAAAGAAGAATAATATGTAGAGGATCATGAGGTAGATGTATCGTTAGATGAAGAAGTCGAAGAAGTTGAGCCAAATGTAGATGACAATGTTCTTGAAGATCATATTGACGATGATATTATCAAAAATGACTTTGATGATGATGATGTTTATATGGCCAATCCTTTCAACGTCAATTATGAACCAAATGATTCAGAAGTAGACTTGGATAAAGACTTACATGATCAATGATATTGCAAAAATGATGAAATGTAGGAGTTATGTTATCGTTATGTCTTTTCATAGTCATCATCATCATCATCGTCATCGTCATAGTCATCGTCATCGTCATCATCGTCGTCGTCGTCGTCGTCATCGTCGTCATTGTCATCATCATCATCGTCATCATGGTCATCATCATCATCGTCATCATTTTCTTCATCGTCATCGTCGTCGTCATCTTCGTTGTTGTTATCATCATTGTCGTCGTCGTGGTCATTGATATCATCTTCATCATCATCGTCGTTGTTGTCACCTTCATCATCATCATCGTTGTCGTCAATATCATCATCATCTTCTTCTTCTTATTCATCATCATCATCACCATCATCATCGTCATCGTCATCATTGTCATTGTCATCATCGTCATCGTCGTCATCCTCATCCTTGTCGTCATCCTCATCATCATTGTTGTCATTGTCTTCTTCTTCATCAATATTTGCATGGCCATGGTCATCATCATTGTCATCTTCATCGTCATGGTCATCATCATCATCATCATCCTCATAGTCTCAGTCGTCATCATAATCATTTCCATCATCATAATTGTCATCATCATCATCATCATCATCATTTTCATAATCGTCATCATCGTCATCGTCATCGTCATCATTATTTTCATCATCGTCATCGTCATCATCATCGTCATTGTCATTGTCGTAGTATTCATCATCATCATTGTCGTCATCGTCGCCGTCATCATCGTCATCATCATGGTCATCATCATCATCATCATCATCATCATCATCATCATCGTCGTCGTCGTCGTCGTCATCTTCATCGTCGTCATCAATATTGTCATGTTCATCATCATCGTCATTGTATCCATCATGGTCATCATCATCATCATCATCCTCATTATCACAATCACCATCGTCATCGTCATCATCATCATCTTCTTCATCATCATTGTCAACATCATCATCATTGTCAACATCATCATTATTGTCAGCATCAATGTCATTGCCATCATCGTCGTCGTTGTCGTCGACGGCGGCGGCATGGTCATCATCGTCATTATCATAGTCTTCATAGACATCATCATCATCATCATTGTCATCAGCATCATCATCATTTTCATCGCCATGGTTATCGTCGTCATGTCGTCGTCATTGTCGAAGTCGTCATCATCATCATCATTAATGTCATCATCATCATCATCATTTTCGTCATCATAGTTGTTGTCATCAATATGGTCATCATCGTCATTGTGATTGTTTTAGTAATCATCATTGTCGTCGTCGCCTTCGTTTTTTTCATTGGCATTTCCATCATCATCGTAATTTCAATTGTCGTGATCATCATCATATCGTCATCATCGTTATCGGCATGATCAATGTCATCATTGTCGTCATCAGCATCAATGTCATCATCGTCATCATTGGCATCATCATCATCATCATTTTCATTGTTGTCGTCATCTTCGTCATGGTCATCATCATCGTTGTCATTGTGATTATCATAGTCATCATCATCATCATCATTTTCATCATCGTCATCATCGTCATTGGCATTGTCATCATCATCGTCATTTCCATTTTCATTATCATCATCATATCATCGTCATTGTCATCATCGTCGTCATCACCACCATAATCAAAAATATTGTCCACTCATTCCTTGTATGTTTCAAACCTAACACCTTAAGTAAGGTTCCAACAGAGCTAGGGTAAGGGAGGCATCATCCCCCGTGAGGGTTCTAGGTCTATCTTTTATGCATATTTCATTTTTTTATCTTTATAATTGCAGATCTAGTGTTTATTGGTTATATCTAGTTTGCAATTCATTTTGGACATGGATCACTATTAGAGGACTATCACAACTCTACACTTCAGTGAAAATAGCTTCATCATCTACAACAATGAGTTCCAAGTGAGTTATATTCCTTCTTCCATTTCCATTTCTAGCATTATGGCTTCTATCTCACTAAAGGAATTGTTGATTAATTAACCATAGTGAGTTGCTTCAATTTCCTTTTCTAATTTATTGGTAAAACTTAATTGATGTACCATTATAATCACCTATAGCCCTAGGATGTCATTCAAAATAATAAGATCATAAAACCATGGATCGGAGGCCAATATGAATCCCTACTATATTGTCAGAACTAAAAATGACCACCATATATCCATGGGGGATTCACTCAATGAAATTGTGACATAGCACGTTCGTTTGTTGGATATTAAAGAATACCCCTAATTTCACTAGATATTGAAAATAACACCCTAAAATCCTTTTTTGATCCCCCCTCCCAATACATATGTACAATTTTAAAACCCCTTATTTTTACCAGATATTATAGGTATCCATTTTTTCATGGCATTTTTAATACACCTTTTTATTTCTATGATTAGTATGAAAACATGACAGAACTCTTATACACTCGCAAATCACAAATCATAGACATAATTCAAAATAAGAAAACCTCAGTGTAGTGGCATCCAACCTATTGGCAATAGATACACACAAGATTAAACATGGTCAAAGAAAAGAACAAGTAGAGGATAAGTGGCAAATTATGAAGTAGGTGAAATGAGTGGCCTTAACAACTTACACCAAAACATGGAAGTGAGCTATAAAATACAAGTGAACTCAAATAGTGCAAGAAGATTATCTTTAAATGGGGGCTTCAACAATTTTAAGACATAAAGTAATTCAACAATAAATAATCATGTCTTTTGCATTTAAGATAAACCAACTATTGTATATATAATACAAATTACTTCAATTATTATTCAATCAATCGAACTATAAAAAAGAGCATCATACAAATCTTTGTATTCAATACAATCAATACAAAGTTTATTGTTTATGTATGGTATTCAGTACAATCAAATCTAACAGCTTGTTGTTAGATTACTGAAAGTGGGGGTGAATCAATAATAGAGAAATTTAATCCTTTTTAACCATATAATCCAAGTGTTATATGAATGTAGCATTATCATCCAGTAACTGCAGAGTAAATAAGCAATGAACAAATGAACAATCATACACATACACAGTACACTAGTGTTTTACGTGGAAACCCAAAGCGGGAGAAAACCATGGAATGTTTTTTCTTATATGTCTTGAAGAATTACATTCATTGGAAGCACCAACTTCCTTTGTTTTCCAGTTGCAACTGGAAGGAGGCTCCAACCCCCTAGCTTCTTAGGCTACAACCTGAGGGAAGCTCCAACTCCCCAATTCTCTGGCTACAACCAGGAGGAGGATACAACCCCCTATGTTCTCTGACTACAATCGGAAGGTGTCTACAACCACATGTCCTTGCCTCGTCCAACCGCCCTGACGTATAAGTAGAATGATGGAACCACTGTCACACTATCACTGTGAGATATACTGTTGTAAACATGTACCAATCAACCTGTACCAAACAACCTGTACCAATAACCTGAACCATGCATCAACCTGTACCTCAATCTGTAATCAACCTATACCATAAACAATTGCATAAACCATGCAACAACCTGTACCATGAACAAGTGCATCAACCATGCACCAAACCTATACAAATAACATGTCACAACAACCTGTCCAAATAATCTATCACAACAACCTGTCTCATCAATCTTATCAACCAAATTAAATCTACTCACCAAGACAACTCTCAAAGATGTGCATCAACCAAGAATAACACAACAACTCATAATCATCACCAAGATCAATATGTGCTTCTAATAATATACCAATACAAGTATGATACATCATCCATAAACCATGTGTCAACAATACTACTAACAAGTACCTCCAACCATGTACCAAGTATGTACCAATCATGTATCAACTACTCATCAACTATGACTCATCAAGATGTACCAACATCATCAACTATACACCTCATGTGTGTGCCAACTCATCAACTACTTGTCTCAACCATGTACCCAACATGTACCTCAAACAAAAGCCCTCATCAATTTCATCATCCAAATATGATTTGTAGCTTTGTAATAGACCTAGTGTATATGATCACATACATACAAACCTTCCTTAAATTTAACAACAAGAGACTAGCATTTTCATCAAACTTTTCTTTAGTCTCACATGACTAGTTTTGGATTAGTAAACAACCCTAACTGAAAATAATCATAACTATGTACTCGTATTGAATAAATATTTGAAAATGATATACAGTTTTCTTCAGTGTGTTTTATGCAATTCCTCCATGTGTCACTACTTGGAACCTCTCAGAAAAGGAGTTATAGCAAAAATGGCATACCTTTTTGAATTATGGCTTATTCTAGAGAGCGACCTTGTAGAGCGCGCCCCGCACGGAATATTTGTTGAATCGATATGAAAATGTTACACAAAATACTACAGACTGTATGCTAACCAACGCATTTTGTCTTACTGAATTTGGATCTGTTATGAAGAAGTTATGATGTTATTACCCAAAACACCTGTTTTAGACTAGTTTCAGGACTAGCCACAAACCCTATTTTCCACGAAGTGTAACTCCAAAAATACAACGACCCACAATCTAAATTTTTTACCACAAATACTTGGATATGTTTCCTCAATGGCATAGAAATTTCACAGTCTAAATAATTCTAGAAAGAAAGTTATTGCGAAAATGGTGAGATGATCTGCAAATAACATACCTTAGAAAGCATCATAAAAAACATTTATCCTCCCTTGAATTCCGGCCTTCTTTTCTTCACCTTCCCTCTGAAATTCGGCTTAGATATCCCTTGTTTACCTCAATCACCTATAGATATTCAATATGCTCAAGTGTGATGTAAAATGAGAGAGCCTTGCCTCTTATTTATAATCTCCATCTTCTAGGTCACTTAACCCATTTCTAGGTCACTTAACCCATTTATAGGTCACTTAACCTATTTTCCTCATTTTTAGGGTTAACCAATTTTCATAATTAGAAAGTTATCCATTACTTTATCATTTAAATATTCCTCCTTGACTTTGTCACCTCACTTTATCATTTAAATAATCTTCTTTGATTTTGTCACTTCACTTTATTATTTAAATAATCCTTCTTGATTTTGTCACTTTACTTTATCATTTAAATAATAATTTCTTCTTTGCAAGCTCTTTGACTTCTTTGACCTTTTGGGGCTTCAAGCCAACATATGAGGGTCATCCAACTTCGTAAGGCCATAACTCTCAAACCGTGAGGAGTTATGTGACATTCCACATACCACCAAAAATGGAATGACATGTACTATCCATATAGAATAGTCTTACCTGCAAATATATCAAAACTCATACCATTATCCATCAAACAAACTTGGGTCCATTACCCAAACTTGGGTTCTCCAAATTCTCATGGACATAACTCTCTAACCGTGAGGAGTTACGTGACGTTCCACATACCACCGGAAATGGAATGACATGTACTATCCATCTATAATAGTCTTACCTTCAAATATATTAAAAATAATACCATTATACATGAAACAACCTTGGGTCCATTACCCAAACCTTTGTGCTACCGGAATTCTCTACCGGACTTTCTCCAAGGGTTGACATCAATATCCAATATCACTCTCTGATGGTTGACATCAATGACAACCAATAATCCATACCAATTTTCCATCAACCTAAGCCAACTGTCTGACACTTACTATGTAGTAGTTCCGAAAAATGCCCCTGCAAAACAAAGCTTGTGATCAAATGTTGAGAGGAAAACCCCATTAGGATACTTTCTTATAAAATATTATAAGGAGCAGTTTTCTTACAATTGCTATATTAGACTATACATTAGATAAATCCTCCCTCCCCCACATGGTTTTTTTACTTCTACATACCTCTACCTTGCATACCCTTTACACTGGTATTCCATGTAGAAAACAAATGTCATGAGTAACCTCAAAATCCAAATAGAGCTCTCCAGTGACTTCGAAAATATCAAGAAAATATATTCATTGAATAAGATGCTATCCTTCAAGTGGATATTCCATTGATATCAAGGATTTTTTTCATGAAAATGCAACTACAATTTTAAAAGAAGACAACATAGTTGTGAACCCAGACACCATTCTAATGCCTAGAATAACAAACATGTCATGGATATTACATTAACCATAATTTCATACACATTTGACATATTGTTATTTTGTTAGTGTCTTGATGAGTGGAATAGGTAAAAAAAAACATAACAAAAACTTGAATTACTCAAAAGGAAGAATTTTGCAACTCAAAATTGCATGCAAAACATAAATTCCACTTCAATAGGGACCCACTATTCAGAATGTTAAGGCTTTCATTGCATGCTTACAAGACATACCATTTGATGTAAAAAAAAATAACATGTTGCATTAAAAGGTATTTACAACTAATACATTTCATGAATATCCAACACAAGAAAGCATCATTGAAGCATTCCATTTACTCTTTGAAAACCAAACATTTTTTACATTACTTAAGTAAACTTAGACTTGTGAGTATTCAAAATAATTGATTGAACTGAGTGCATGAGTGTATCATAGACCTGTTCATAAAGACAATGGAAAGAATTTAGATGTCAAGAAAAAAATATATCAATTATGCATGTTTTTTGAAAAACCACCAACTTTGGTTGACCAACAACACAGTTCAAGCTGGCTAAATAAATAATAATTTCACCTGTGGTAGGCGACCCTCATCAACATATAATTTCAGATCCTCCAAAGTCATTTCCATTAATACATCCATATTCTCTTCAACACCCCCCAAACTCTGCATTTTCCTACAACCCAAGTCAACCAAATTCAATTAAAGAAAAACTTGTACAAATGAGAAGAATTGCATGTCCTATAACATGAAAGCTAGTTATTGTAGTTCAAATTAATTTCAAGGAAACATTGTGCAAGTTATACCTCACTACTAGGATAAGTATCAATATTTTGAATTAGATGCTTCTCTCTCTTGTATTTTAAACTTAATTTATTCAGAAAGAAAAAACATCATTTCCATTTAACTTCATAAAGACTAAAGTTACATCAAATGAAAAATAGTGGAATTGTGTGAAACATTGACACAATATTTATAGCATTTCTCTCACATGTCCATTAATCATTTTTTAGAAAACATAGGACTTAAAATAAATTAAAAATGGATAAAGAATATATAAGAACTCATACATTAGAGTAATTACCATTTACCAAAGTATTACTCTACATTACCAAAATTGTATATAAAAGGAAAAAGGTATAAGAATATAAATCTACCAGGTAAAACTGAATGTGCTTAAGTGCTCTCGTGGAAAGTGGTTATTTATAAACCCAAATGACAAGGTTGCTTAAGGAAAAAAATAAAATTTAACATATCTCTCCACTGAATATGGTTGTACCTCTTCTTTTGTGGTTGTAATGCGACATTATTGGTTGAAAATGGCAGGTATCATTCTGCAAAAAGATAATATGATTTAATACAAGGCATGGAGAGGGATGCTACCTAATACCTTTCAGAGATAGACAATATGATCTATTTCCACAAATGCAACTCAAGTAGAGTGACAGAATGGAGGAAAGATAAGACAATACCCACTGCAACAAACTACCAACTAAAGTAATTAGCTAAGTTGGCAGATGCTTTCTAAGGTATAGAAAATAACAACTATAATAGACTCACAACACAAGGTAGTTTTAAGGAAAAAAGTAGTTTCCAACAAATTCCATTTACTATTTCCCAAGGTTTCAGTGCTCTGAGGTTGTTAATGAGCTTAAAAAGGATATTGAATGAAGGCATATACTAGGTAATTTGTTCTAAAGCTAGCAAAGGAAGTGGTAATTATTACATGCCATTTTTGTTCTTGGTGAAAAGAATAGGGTCATTGTATGTGATCTTCCTAAGGGTCTATTGAGATTTAAAGTCAAAATGCTTAGCATAGTACTTGAAGTTTTCAAATATTGTAGATCTTATTGGAAGATACAAGAAACTATTTGTGCAATCATTTTTGGGGGATATTGATAGAGGCCTTCCCTTGGACATTATTTGGTAACTATCCATCCTTATTTTGGTAGAGATGGATTATTTTCATCGATAGTTGTGAATTATTCACACTAATTTAAATCCTAAAAACATTATTCTATACTCTTCTATTGAGCCATCAAAAGATCCAAGGAAGTTTGAGGATCCTCCCCTACTTTCTCATGTTATAAATAAAACAAACCTACTTTTCAGGTCTTCCAGTAGGAAAGACACAACGAATGGAATCATTTCAAGGACTTGGAAAAATAAACTAAAGAGGAAGGCTAAGAGGGATGCAAACTATTGTATGAGCAATGTCATAGATCGAGAAAAGGAATTAGATTTGGATAATGAAAACCAGAGAAATGTAAATAATGGACAAAGTGGTGTTACAAACATGGAAATCATTATGGTTGTTGACTTAGCAGTTCAACATGAGGCAAAGAAAAAGTTTGTTATTCTATTGAGATTAAGAGCTTGAAGTTAATGGTTTTCATATGTAAAGTAGTAGACTTGGGAAATATTTGATAGATTCATAAGAAGTTTATGCATGATATTCATAAAATGAAATATCGATCCCCAGAGGTTATTTTGGGTTCAAACTATTCTACACCAGTTGACATGTGGACATTTCCTTGCGTGGTTTTTGAACTGGATATAGGTGATATGTTTTTTTATCCTTAGAGTGCAAACGGTTATGACCACGATGAGGACCACCTTTCCCTAATGATGGATCTTATTGGAAATATACCTTGTAATATTTATTTAGGTGGGAGATATTCACAGGACCTTTTAGATAGGCATGAGGATTTAAAACACATTAGACGGCTTCAGTATTGGCCCTTAGATTGTATACTAGTAGAGAAATATAATTTCAGTGAGAAATATGCTAATGATCTTGCCAATTTTTTATGTCCACTAATGTGTTTGCTCCAGAGAAGAGGCCTACAACAGGTAAATTCCTCCTCCATCCATGGATCAAATTCCAAATGGAATAAACTATGGAGATATAAAGGTTCCTATCCCTAAAGGAATCAGTGCAATGATTGTGACTAAAATGAAGGAGACTACAGAAGCATTCCTTGGAAAGACTATAAAGGATGTTGTGGTGATTGTCCCTAATTATTTTAATGATGAACAACACCAATTTGGCATGCACAATAGGCCTATTGATGTTTTGCATGCCAATTTGGCCTGCACAATAGGCCTATTGATGTTTTGCATGCCAATTTGGCATGCACAATAGGCCTCGGGCTGTTGTGCATGCCAAATTTCCATCCACAGCATCCCAAGGCTTCTTGTGCATGCCAATTTGGCATGCACAATAGGCCTATGGTTGGTGTGCATGCAAATGTGGCATGCACAACAGGCCTTGCACTGTTGTGCGTGCCAAATTGGCATGCATAACATCCCAAGGCCTATTTTGCATGTCAATTTGGCATGCACATTAGGCCTTGGGTTGTTATGCATGCCAATTTGGCATGCACAACAGGCCTTGGGCTGCTATGCATGAAAATTTGGCATGCACAACAGGCCTTGGGATATTGTGCATGCCAATTTGGCATGCATAATAGCCATAGGCCTGATGTGCATGGAAATTTGGCATGTAGAGCATCCCAAGGCCTTATGTGCATTCCAAATTGGCATGCACAACAAGCCTTGGTTTGTTGTGCATGGAAATTTGGCATTCATAGCAACCCAAGGCCTAATGTGCATGCCAAATTGGCATGCACAATAGGCCTATGACTATTGTGCATGCCAAATTGGCATGCACGGAAAACCTTGGGTTGTTGTGCATGCCAATTTGGCATGCACAGCATCCCAAGGCATGTTGTGCATGTCAATTTGGCATGCACAGCATACTTATGGTTGTTTTGCATGCCAAATTGGCATGCACATAAAACCTTGGGTTTTTGTGCATGTCAAATTGGCAAGCACAGCAGCCCAAGGCTTGTTGTGCATTCTAATTTGGCATGCACGGTAGCCATAGGCCTATTGTGCATGGAAATTTGGCATGCACAACAAGACTTGGGTTGTTGTGCATGGAAATTTGGCATGCACAGCAACCCAAGGCATGTTGTGCATGCCAATTTGGCATGCACAACAGTCATATGATTGTTGTGCATGCCAAGTTTTTGGTGCGTTGTCTAGTTCAAGTGGGTTAAAATACAAGGAATTATAGTAGCAAGGGGAAGATGAAGCAAGGAACTTTAGAATCTCCATCTAAATATAGCTTGAACCATCCTAGGCCAAGAGGCCTTCGAACCGAATTTGGGGTGATTGGATTTGTTGAGTGAACAAGAAAACATTCCAGGCCAAGAGAGTTCAAAATATCAGCTTCCTCTTCATTTCTAGTTTATTTCAATTTGGAGGATCTAACAACCCAAATAATATATTTCTTAGCTCTATTCCATGCATGTTCAAGGACTAGGTTCTTTCCCTAAAAATACGTTTCTTTCATTTCCCTCCATAAATCCCATAGAATGAAATAGGGTGCTATAATCCATATACATCTAACTCTATATGATTTCCATGGATCTTTCACCCATTCCTGGAAAATATTACAAACATTGTTCACCAATGGAATTTGAGAACCTATAATGCCTCCTAGCATTCCATGCATTTTGGGAAAAGGGGAAAGTCGAGAGAATATGAAATCATCCTTTGAATTCCTTTAATACTCTATGCACATGGATGTATCTTGTATACCTTTGTCTCAAAGGCCTCTCCTAAAAGGATTTTTCTTTTGGATGATAAGAAAATGAAGGTGAATATCTTTCTCCAATTGTTTGCATGCCATATTCTTTTTCATATTTTAGATTTTTGAAGTTGAGTTGAATCTTGGAGTGTTGTTATAACTTTCTTTAAATTATTAGCTACTGGAATTTTATTTCCAATTAGGAATATCCTCTCCAAATATGTTGGGAATGAACCTTTGTTGAAACATGTCCTTGAA
>JASDQU010010879.1:400264-414051 GCA_032191745.1 Picea mariana | reverse complement strand
GCGTGGCTAGGCTTTTCGCCAGGTGTCTAGCAATCTGACAATTTCCTAGGCTAGATAGTTTTATTTTGATTATGCTAGTTTTTAACTCTGCAACAGACTCAGACTGGTGACTCGGAGGATGATTGGACTGGTTTCCCCTCTGTTGGGGCAGTCCAGCAACTCCAGATGATTATTTTTGTAATTTTGGAACCCTATTTTAGCCATTGCAGACACCTTACATAATACAATTTTCTTACTTACAAAAAAAAAACATGCAGTTTATTTTAATAAGTTAGACTTAAGAAGTGGTTACCATCAAATTAGGGTTGCTGAATAGGATATATGGAAAACTATTTAAAAAAAAAAAACAGGGATTGTTTGAATGGTTAGTGATGCCATTTGGGATTACTAACACACCTGCTACTTTCATGTGGGTTATGAATGATGTATTCAGTCCATTCATTGATGAGTTTGTAATAGTATACTTGATGATATTCTCATTTTCAGTACGAACGGGGAAGAGCATGTCCAGCATGTTAGGAAGATACTTTTAGTGTTGTAAAGAGAGAAAATTTTTGTAAAGTTGTCAAAATGTGAATTTGGCAAAACATCTCCTGTATATTTGGGTTACATTGTAGAGGGTGGAAAGCTTAAGATTGATCCCTCTAAAGTTGAGGTTATTGTAAATTGGCCAAAGCCTACAAATGTAACTGAAGTAAGAAGCTTCATGGGGGCAACATGGTATTGGAGGAAGTTTATCACAAACTTCTCTCTGATTGCAGCACCTTTACATGCTTTGACAAGTGTGAAAAGAGGATTCTAGTGGGGACGAAGTCAACATAAGGCTTTCAATACTTTGAAAGTAAATATTAGTGCAAATTCTATTTTGGCATTATTAGATCTCCAGCGGTATTTTGAAATTGAAACCGATGCAAGTGACTATGCCATGGGGGCAGTGTTGATGCAGCATAGAAAACCCATATGCTATCATTTTGAGACCTTCACTACAACAACAATTAACTATCCAACCTATGACAAAGAATTGTATGCTCTAGTACAAAGTGTTAAAAAGTGGAAACATTACTTAATGGGAAAATAAACAATAATACATACTGATCATCAACCATTATAGTATCTACACTCACAAACTAAGCTACAACAATCAAGGCATTTTAGATGGATGGGGTTTTTATAGAAATTTCACTTGGTCATCAGATATAAAAAGGGCATTCATAATAAAGTTGTTTATATGTTATCTAGGCCTCCTATTACAATTGCTACAATCCTTAAGCACAATTCACTTACTCATGAAAGTTACATTGAACAATATGCTGAGGACAAATATTTTAAGGAAGTCTATGCAACTTTAAGTCATGGTAAAAGAGTAGAAGAATTGAATTATCATATTAAAGACAAACTTTTGTATCATTTGGGAAAATTATGTATTCTAGAAAGTGAAAGAGTCCATGTCATCCGGGAGGCATATACTTCTCATATAGTAGGACATTTTGGTGAAGAAAAAACAGATGCTCAGTTACAAAGATTTTTTTATTGGCCTTGAATGCATGAAAATGTGTCTAAGTATGTAAAAAGATGTACTATGTGTGCAATAAGCAAACCAACTAACAAAAAGCATGGATTGTACACTCCACTTCCTATTCCTTCTAGATCATGGGAAAGTGTATCTAAGGATTTTGTGGGGGTTTTGCCTATGTCTAGAAAAGGTCATGATTACCTGTATGTAGTTGTGGACAGGTTCAACAAGATGTGTGTTCTAATACCTTGTAAAAAGAAAGTCACAACTGAACAAACAACTCAAATATTCTTTGAAAATGTATGGGTTCATTTTGGGTTACATACTTCTATTATATCTGATTGAGACTCCAGATTTATGGGGAAATTTTGTCCAATATTGTGGGAACTTGTGGACACCAGGTTAAAGAAGAGCATAGAATTTCATCCACAGATGGACAGGCAGACAGAGGTGGTGAACAGGACGGTAGTGCATCTACTTCGGGCATATTGCAAAAAACATCCTAATCTTTGGGATGAACATTTGTGTTATGTGCAACATGCGTATAATCGAGCCAAGCATTCTTCTACTCAAAGGAATCCATTTAAAACATGTTTGGGGTACTTGCCAAAGTCTCCTTTGGATTTTGTCTTTGGGAAAGACATTGCAACAGAAGGACATGGTGATGTAGATAGGGCTACAAAGATCATTGAATGGATCCAATTGATTCATCAGGCGGTACAAGAACAGTTGGAGAAAAGTCAAGCCAAGTACAAGGCAAGGAATGATATGCATCGATTTGGTCATCAATTCAAAGTAGGAGATCAATTCTGGTTATATATCATCAAGGAAAGGATTCAAGGAGAAGGTAAAAATATTAAGCCAATTCGTTATGGTCCTTTCAAAATTTTAGACAAGATTGGTACTAATGCTTTCCAGTTAGAATTGCCTCCATATATGCAAATTTATTCAGTTGTAAATGTGGAAAACTTGTTGTTGTATGAGCATCCAATGATCGAGGATCAAGGAGAGAATTTTTCAGATTCCTACCATATAATATTTTTCTCTTGAATATATGAACGAGTTGTAGGAAGGCACCATTTTGGACAAAAGAGTTTGTACTTCTCACATGGGCGATGTGGAGTATCTTCGAGTGGGAATGAAGGGCACAAATCCAAGTCAGGCCAAGTGGATGGATACTAGAAAGGTGAGGATGCACTATCCTCACTTATTTACCAACTAATACCAGACTTTTGGTGGTCCAAAAGCTTCCAAGTG
Source organism: Picea mariana (assembly GCA_032191745.1). Lineage (NCBI taxonomy): Eukaryota > Viridiplantae > Streptophyta > Pinopsida > Pinales > Pinaceae > Picea > Picea mariana. Next base: position 411,281 of record JASDQU010010879.1, on the reverse strand, counting down.
GGGAGGAATGATCCAAAAGGCTCCCCAGGTCCAAAAAATGCTCAAAAATTAAAGTTCTTGGAATTGAATGAAACCAATTCCATGGTGATCGTCTCATTGTGTTGATTCCATCCATATATTTAATTTCTCAAATGAGCATTGTATACGAGAGTTATCACACTCTGATTATTTTCCCAAACAGGTAAAAAGTCAACAGGTCAATAGGCAAAATGTCAATGTTGGTGTCAGCATGACATCATGATTATGTCATCATGCTGATGTAGGATTGAGACATGTGGTGGCACAATAACAGTTTGACTAGGCATACGACAGATCCACTCAGACGTTGACAAGTGGCACTTTTCAGGTAAATGAAGAGGTGCCACGTGGCCCAGATGTGGGCTGCCACGTGGCACTCTATCATTCGATGGTAGTTTAAAAGTTTTGGGGCTCATGAGATTCGAACCCATGACCTATTGTTAGATAAAATATTTGGGAAAGGACCTTTGACCAATGCGCCAACATTAAATCTTGGGTTTTAAAACCCACTTTATACTATATCAAATGCAATGTAAAATGTATGGGGTGGAAGGGGGCTTTGAGGGGATTGTTTTCATGTTTTGAGAGGATTTTATTGAGGCATGTGTGCATCTGCACACGGAGGTCTTGTGCAACATATATGAAGCCTATTTGTAATAGAAAGGAGCCATTGTAAAGAGAACTTGAGAATTTGAAGATCAATAAAGAGGTCATCCACTTGGAAGCAGGCCCAAAGACGTAGCCACATATTGATGAACTTTGTTATCAAGTTCTTTTTGTCTTTGTCTCATTCTTGTTGTTTTTCACTTATCTTATTTGCAGCATGGTTATTAATGGATGAACTCTTTAATCATTTATGAGCATCTAGTTAAGCCAATTTGTTAATCAATCCTTCCATTTTTGGATCACTATAGGATGCTTTCTGATTCTTCATATGAATCTTCCTTCCTGGATAAATAAGCAGGTCAGTAATGTGGTCTATGAGTCCTGCTAACACTCCTTGAATGCCTATATCCTCTGTATTTCTCCCTTCTGGCATGAGGTATCTCTTCTTTCTCATGTATTGAACTTGATCCAACTCTCACTTGCCTTTGCAACTAGTTCATACTATGTAGTAGTTGAGTGTTTATATTATTTTCCTCATCTTGAACTTTGATTATTCTCTTATTATAAGCTTTGTAGCTTTGTACTTACATTTTTAATTTATTAATGGTCTTTATTAGCTCTATTATCTCTATTATGCTTCTATGTCCATTAGACTATGTATCTTCATTTCCCAAACTAATATTAAGGCCCTCACAATTCACTGTTAGATAGGAATCATTCTGCAATTATGGAAAAACATGTATATTTTTTTCCTTTTAAGGTCACCAATCATTTTTTTTTATTATTTCCTTATATTTCTACTACTCAAATCTTTGAACAAAAATTATGGCTCTCTAAATCTGCCACTTATGTGCAATTTTGCATTTTCTTCACTAGTGCAATTTAGCTGAGAGGCCATCTTCTGCCACTTGTAGAAGAAAATATATTAGGAACCACGGAAAAATTTATATTCAGAACTACTAAAACTAATGATGGTGGGAACATCAAAACCTTCATATTGTGAATATGTTGCTCTATTCAAAATCTGCAATAATTGAAAAATGTCAACTTTTTCATTTTTCCCTTTCTCCCCAGACTCAGTATTTTTAGACAAACTAGCTATCTCCAAAACAAATAAGATATGGAAAATTTGTTTCAATTTATGAGGTAAAACGTTGAGTAATATGGTTTTTTCATATTTGTGATCTAGGGTCCCTTTTCCTGTAAAAATCTAAAAAATCTCCAAAAAGTGGCCTGGAATAGTGGAATTTGGCATGTTTCTCCTTCCCCATGCCAAACCCTTGGAATGTGACCAATTACTTAACTAGATATTCTTAGGTATGCCTCCTAGACTTCTTCTAAAAGTTTCGTCAATAACAGGGTTGTTGTCAGAGAGTGCCACCTTGTTCTTCAAAAACACCTAATTGGCAATTCTTAGAAAATTGGTGCATAATTGGCCAGTGGCCCTAACAATAAATTATGTAGGCCTAGATGTTATTGAATTAATACAAAAATTTCATCTAGTTTGGGGTTAACATGCTCTTGTTATGGCAAAAATAATATTTTGTCTCCAGACATCATTTTTTCTTAAAACAAAAAACATAAATCGTCATCTTGCTAATGTAGCAACCTAATAACATGGCATGGATAATATGGCACTCTAGGTCCACCTGGAACCTTAAGGTGATTCCATGTAACCTCCTCATCCACCCAAACCTTGATTGTAACATCCCCACTATAATCCCCAATTTAATTTATGCATAATGCAGATATGAATGTGACTATGGCCAAGCTATGTAATATGCGAATGTATTTTTTTTGTTTTTAAATAAATAAAAGTGATACTAGCCACTAGAAATATGGACAAAGATGGGGGATGAATTTTTCCATAAGAAAAGAGAGTGCCTAAGAGGGTTCTGTTGAGGGGTCCGATATCCCTTTAACTCAACAGCAGGAACCAAACCCGCTTAAGAGGACCAATTCACTCGTAAGTGTTTGATGAGAGGTAAGGTTCTCCATATTCGTGATCTGGCTAGAATTATCGATGGGCTTTAATCGTGATTGACAGATATGTATTTTTTGTTAAACCTTTCCTCAGGCTATGCAGTTCTCTTTTTGGTTCTTTTTTTTTAATGTTTATAACCAAAGAAAGATAGTGCTTTAAACTAGATGACAGAGGGAAGATAATTATGTGTTGGGGGGAGGTTGGGTTGAAGGATAACATTTATACCTTAGCATGCAAACGAAGAAGATCTAAACTACTTCAAACTAGAATTAATACCATTTTGATTAGTAGACATTCAACATTGTCTGAGATAACAGTTATAGAAAGAAAATATATACGTGACAAGAAATTAGTGTAAGAAAAATTAATTTTCAATGCTCTATTATCCATCACAAGTTAACACAATTGATTTCTATTCATCAACTAGAATAAAAGAATTGTTACAACATTACAAGATAGCTTTGAATAAAAAATACAACAACTCTTACTCAATACAACAACAAATATTGAATCCAAAGACAGAGATAGCCCCCCTTAGTCCAAAAAAATTCATGCCTCATATGAACAAAGTGTCTTTGGTTCTAAAATAAACTTCTTAATCAAAATAACTTGCACATAAATAGTTCTCTTACAAAATTCAAGAAAAGTCTTTATCTCCAAAACCATCGACCCTTTTTCCAAGGTTGATGCCCTTATTTTTTAAAATAACTAAACTAAAATAGATACTAAAATTGTGTTAAGATAAGAAAATGTCGCGTGACGGACTTTATCTATATGTTCTCGTTTGCTACTCTTTTGATCATCTGGTGGTTTTACTGAGGTGGATTTTTCCTGTTTTATTCTGATTGTCTGCAGAAGAGATCGTCACATGTATTTTCATACGAGAACCTCTATTGATCCATTAGAGAACAGAGGAACTCCTTAATTTAAACTGCGCGTTCCTTGTACTTGATTAGTTTGACACTCAAGAATTGTAAGAATACAAGTGATTTAATCGGAGGCTCCATGAACTTCCTCACTTGATCCGAGATCATGCTTGAAATATGAAAAATATTCATTTTGCATACCTAGTCTTTCTCTTCATGTTGCTCAACTATGTTACGTAAATCTATGAAGCCTTTCAATGGACCAAACTCCAGCAAGTTGATATTTTTCATTTCCTAACTAATTTTCTCCCAACGTTTCTCATAGTCGCCCCATCTTTCCTTCATTGTACGCTAAGTTTCCTAGACCATGCTTACCTAGTGTTCAGCTTCCTTCCTTATTCGGGCGATGGTGTTATGCATCAACACTCAGATGCCATGCTCTTCCGTATCTCATCCCTTCTGCACTGCGTTGATGTAGTCTATCCATTCTAAGGCTTGATGTTCCTTTTCATACCATTGTTTCATGTATTTACAGGTTTCTAGCCCCATGAGGGTATCTTCTTGGAAATAAACTATGTGAGTGGTAAAGAGATCTCGTTCACTTGTGAATTGTACATACATTTCTCGGAACTCACACTTCAAGAGTACCACTTCCTGTGTTTAATTTTGGTAGTACTATGTGTAACACCCCGGGTTTTGAACCCCCATTTTAAATAATGTATTGTTACAATGTTGAGAGGCCAGAGTGCCCAAACAATTATTAAAAAGCCAATGTGCCCAAGAAATGTAATGTTTTGATCATTATTAATAAAAAAATACATCGATGGTTGCTAGACGGACAAGGACTAGAGTTATAGGGGGCTATGATTCCACAAGAGAGGGGGGATTGAGGGGATAAATGTTTATTTCCTATTTTAATTACCCTTTTGTCTAAGGGAGTGGATCAATTATGTCAGCTTCTTGGGGGAGGCCAGGAGGTTCTCGATTCCCCACGAAATACTTAAACCCACCCGTGGTATGTTGGGGGGTTGGTTTTTGGCTCGTTCGCTCCTTCATTCTCTTAATCTCTCATCCACTTGCTCAATGGTTCATGCGTTCATTAATTGCTCACTCATTCATTCAACCTGTCCTTACCTATCACTCATTGATCCATCCTCATCCGCGTCTTGGCTTGGGAAAGGGAAACGAACTATCGAAGAGTATCCATGGTATTGTTATTTTTAGTGGTTGCTGGTGTAATCCATCCATGAATTGAGGCATGCATGTCTGAGATGTGTTAGCCTGTGTCCAGCTTTGTTCACAGCTGCGAGTCCTAAGAGTTCCAACATTGAGATTTTGGACCAGTTGCGTTGGAGCCCTAGAAGGAGAAGGACTACTTGAAGGACTGCATGGCAAAGAAGGGTGAAGGTCCATTCTCTTGGGTGGTGTAGGCTAGGTAGAAGAAAGTTGGGTACTTGGATTGTTGTGAGTGTTGGAAAGCCTATGAGAGCTTGAGTACCGACTGGTTTGGGAAGCCAAGTAACACTCTGGAACTATCCTTGCGGATTCATAGCCCTGGCTTGGGGGTGACACTATTGTTGAGATTTGGAATAGTAGTGTCTACGGTTGGGTGGGACGTCCTTGGTCTACAGCCAGTTGGTGTCATCTTTTATAAATATAAGTGCTCTATGTTATGGTATTATTTACCTGTATATGAATGTCTTCCGCTATGTTTTTAGTTATTGTTTAATTGAATCTTTAGAATATGCATGCTTGTTGGTTATTGTTCTACATGTCGTTAGATATTTTATTTTATGCGTCCTTATTAATTTAAAAAGGTATCGGTAAGAGAAAGAAGTCTAAGGGTGGGCTTGAAGGTAACGTACCCTGGCCTGTGGGTGGCGGGGTGTGTTACATATTGGTATCAAAGCTTCTAGTTGGAACAACGACCTGGTATGGGTTGGGTCTGTTGTTCAGAGTCTCGTGGTTGAGATCAAATTTTAACCATGAAGTTGAAAAGCTCAAGAGGAATGGCATTGTAGAATCTACACAGGAGATAGAACGTCAGAGATCCTTTGTAAGGGTTCAAAGGATCATGACCATCGCTTTCGAATTCGGGAGCGATCGTCACTGTGGGATCAAAAGAGATCCGGGATTGTTGGATCAAAGGGAAGGTGAACAAGGGTCGTCCAATGAAGGCAAAGAAAAGGTTAATTCACAACCATTAGATCTCATTGGAGAGAAATCGACGGTGCGGAGACATTACAAGGATCAGGAAGGAAATTAAAGTTTCTTCAAGTTGTGAGCCTGCAATCACTTAGGATCGTTGATCTTGCTAGATAAACAGATCAACGATGGATATCGACCCCACTACAGACTAGCATATTCTCATTGCAAATATCAGGAAGGAAATTAAAGAGTGAGCAAGTTGAGTATTCACAATCACTTGTGGTCGTTGATCTTCAAGGAGGAGAAACATGTCAGGCAATGTTGTACTTTGGAGGAAGCAAGAAGAAGATGAGTGAGTAAAGGACTCCTGAAAGCTCGAGGCTCCGAAGAGATGGAGTAGATCTAGACCGTTGATCGAAGTGGACATGTGGCAGGAGATCCTGCACTCCAGTGGATAACCACTTTGGAAGAAAGACGGATGCGAAAAAAAAGAACTCCCAAAGGCCCGAAGCCCGAAGTTCATCTTGACTATCCATAAACAAGGACATGCGGCACTAGATTTCTCACTTAGAAGACTTAGTACTCTGGAAGTTTTTGTAGAGAGAAGCACTAGGGAAATAACTACCCGAAGTTATGAAGTAATTGAGGACCGATTGATCTCAAATCAAGAAGAATCGTTGATCTTTACAGCAGTATCTCTCGAAGTCCCGAAGTCTAGAGTTAATGTGGATCATTCGATAAGGGAGACACATGTCTGCAGATTGGCCAGTTCGAGAGAATTGGAAGTGTTCTAGTGTGGAAACTACCAAATCCTGAAGTCCTGAAGCCCGAAGAGCCGAAGTGGTGGGGCGTGATGACATCACCTGGAGGTGATGTGCACCATGGAATGCAAGCGTAAAATCTTTCGAAGCCTGAAATTTCGAAGTGACGTGGCTCACGGACGTCACCTGGGATTATGTGGACACATGGGATGTCTTCCATGTGTCAGTGAGTTTTGATCCTATGGAGGATTGAAATTTCAGTTATAATGTGACATGTGTCACCCGCCTGATTGGGCCATGTGTCCGCTTCTAGTATTTCACCACGTGGCAACATATTGTGCAGCCTAGATACTGTGCACTCCAAAGGAAAAATATGTAACAGTTTGTGTTGGGTCGAGAACTCCTGAAAGTCGGATTACATATTGATTGTTGATCCTAGAAGACACACAGAATTAGATCTCGTAGTGGTTCGGAGGATCAGCACTCCGGCAGAAAGTGAAGGTGGAGAGTTTGAAACTACTGAAGCTCAAAGAGCCAAAGCAATTCACAGTCATTGATCTATGAGAGACATGCGTCAATGGATCATTGACTTTAGGTGAAAGCACTTAGGGAGAAAGTGAAGGTGGAGAGTTTGAAACTCCCAAAGCCTGAAGAGCCAAATCGATTCATAGTCGTCGATCTGCAGGAGGACACACGTTGGCAGATTGTGAACTCCAAGTGGAAGCATCCTGGGAGGAAGAAATCAGGGAAATTTGAGACTTCTGAAGGTCGAAGTCTCGAAGTGGAATAGAGTCGTTTATTTGAGGTGGATGTGTGGCACCTGATCTAGAACTTAGGGTATAGATTCCTCCAGGGGGAAAGAGGAGGTCGAAAGTGTTGAACTCCTGAAGCGTGGAGTCCCAAAGTGAATCTTGAGCATTGATATTGAATGAGGACAAGGACCATTGATCTGGTCCTGGCTGAAGGTTTTGAAGTTGTGAAGCGCCAGGAAAGATTTGGCCGCGGTTTCGAGGCGTGGTCACCTGAGGAAGTGGTTTGAAGGGAGTGCCTGTGTAGAATTAAATTTTGTATCGGCTAAGGGATAACATGGAAGTTTTATACGGTGAAGATTTATACATATATTTTCTTCATGAATTGAGAATAAGAAAAAAAAGGACCTGTAACATGGTTTGGCAAATTTTGTTTATCATGTGCATAATTCTAACAAAATGGTCACTTGCACATTTTGTAGAATTAAGATATTAAACATATCAGCTCGGAATGAAGATTCTAGAGATGGGAGAAGGTGAGGAAGCCTCCATCCATGAAAGAGAGGCCAAAGGAAAAAATACCAGAGTTGGTAATGTAGAGACAGAGTCCAATGGACGCAAGGGAAGAGGAGAGTAGGAAACATTAATAGACAATGTAATAAGCCTGAAAATATAAGTCAATAGCTACAAAGCAGACAATGAGAGACTGATGAGAGAGAAAAGTCAGATAAATGCTTGAGTGCTACAGAGCTTAAATAAGTTGCAGAGGAAAATGAAGAAGGGATCAAACTCAAAACAAGAGGAAGAAGGTAGGTTTCATGAAAGAAGAGAGGATCGTGGAAGAGTTGGTTATTCGGGAAGTGCTAGAAGAACTCATAGACACCTCTCACCTCCTTACTCAGAAAGAAATTTTTATGCATTAGAAGATTCCATAAGTAGTCCAAAGGTGTCTCATGTTAGGCACCAGAGAAGAAGGCAAGAAGTGGACAGTTTGCAGGGAGAGTTGAGGAAGCTTAAGTCACCCTCCTTTGATGGTGAAAAATAAAAATAAGACGATGTTGAAGCATGGTTTCTTGGACTCAGTATGTATTTTCAATTGCATAACTATTCATCAAACCTGGAATCTAGGATTGCCACCTACCATTTACACGGGAAATCTAGGATGTGGTGGGATCAAATGAATCAAGTTTAACATATTAATGAGAGTAGGATCACTTGGAAGTGATTCAAGAAGTACTTCTAGAAGGAGTGCCTCTCAAAGCATTTCTATGAGAAGAAAATGTAGGAGTTCTTCGAACTCAGGCTGGGAAGCATGAATATGGAAAAATATGAGAAGAATTTCTTGGGATTGTTAAAGTATGTCAGGTTCATTGAGGATGAGAAGGTGAAAATACAGAGATTTCTAAGTGGACTGCCAGCCTTTTATAAAGAAAATATTAGGTATTATGAGCCCAAGACCTTGACTGAGGCCATCAGGAAGGATAAATACATGTATGAGCGAGGCCAAGGAAGAGAATCCATGCAGACATATTGGAAGGATAAGAAAAAGGAGAATTCTTATCAGAGGAGGAAAGGATTAAAATCTCCCTTCAATAGGAATGAGCCTAATAGAAATCATCAAGATCAGTGTGCTAAGAGTGAATCCAAGAAAGAATACTCCTTGGGAAAAAGGGGAAGACCACCAATCCAATGTTGGGGATGCAAGGAAGATCACTTGTACAAGGATTTCCCACAAAGAAAACACAGAGTGAATACTGTGCACAACGTCCAAGAGGCTGCAACGGTTGAATATATGGGAAGAATCTATGCATCTTTAGATGATCAAAAAGCGGAATACTTGTCCAATATGATCGAGGTGGAAGGTAACATCATAAGTCAGCTTGTTTCTATTTTAATTGATTCAGGAGCAAGTCATTGTTACATTGATCCTAAAATAGTGGATAGATTACATTTGGGGAAAAGTAAGCTTGGAAAATCAAGTTTGGTTCAGCTAGCCACTCGAACCAAAAGGAGAATCCATGATTTGGTCACAAGTTTTTCCATAAGTCTTAATGGTGTGAATACTAGTGTTGATCTAAATATCATACCATTGGGGTCTTATGATATTATAATTGGAATGGATTGGTTGGACAAGCATCATGATGTCCTAGATTTTCATAGCAAGACATTTACATGTCTTGATGGAGATGAAAAACAGAGCACTGTGAAAGGAGTTCCAAGACCCATCTCTATGAGGGAGATTTCAACCTTACAGTTGAAGAGATGTTTTAGAAAAGGATGACAATTGTATGCAACTCATGTGGAAGAGCCATCAAATACAAAGGGGCCAAGCCTACTATAAAGAACACGTATCCTCTACCCAGAATTGATGACCTCTTTGATCAACTAAGAGGAGAAAAGATATTTTCGAAGATTGACCTGAGGTAAGGATACCATCAGGTAAGGATCAAGGAAGAATACCTTCATAAGACAACCTTTAGAACCAGGTATGGGCATTATGAATTTGTAGTGGTTCCATTTGGACTGAACAATGCACCAGCTATCTTTATGTTCTTAATCAATGGCATATTCAGAAATTATTTGGATAAGTCTTTCATAGTGTTCCTCGATGACATAATTATCTATTCTAAGTATGAAGAGGAGAATGAACATCACTTGAGACTAGTATTGCAAGTGCTGAGAGCACATTAGTTGTATCCCAAGATGAGTAAGTGTTGTTTTTATCAAAATCAGATCCATTACTTGGGACACATTATTTCAGAGTAGGGCATAGTAGTAGATCCAGAAAAGATTGAAGCCATTAGAAGATGGCCAACACCCAGAAATGTGTCAGAATTCATATCTTTTATGGGATTAGTTGGTTACTACAGAAGGTTCATAGTAGGGTTCTCTAATATTGTTCATCCCATCACTTATTTGCAAAAGAAGGGAACTAAATTTGAATGGACACCTAAGTGTGAAGAGAATTTTAATATATTGAAGGAATTACTTACTAGTGCACCTGTGTTAAAGATTACTAACCCAAATGAAAGTTTTGGTGTATGTACAGATACATGTATGGAAGGACTTGGGGGAGTCCTCATGAAAAATGGAAATGTCATTGGTTATGAGTCCTGAAAGATTAAGGATCATGAGAGGAACTATGCCAAACATGACTTGGAGCCTGTTTCCATTGTCCACGCCTTGAGGATGTGGAGGCATTATCTCATGGGGAAGAGATTTGAATTAAGTACAGACCACATTGGCTTGAAGTATCTTTTTGAACATCCAACCTTGAATGCCAGGCAAACAAGATGGTTGAAATTTTTAAGTGAATATGACCTTGATATCAATCATATCAAAGGAAAAGAGAATAAAGTTGTCAATGCACTTAGTAGAAGAGTGCATCTCATGCATGCCACTGTTGTCAGTATGCATCAGTCAGACTTGAAGAGAAGAATTTTACATGATCTTGTTACAGATCAGCATTACCTACAGGTAAAGGAACGCTTACAGCAAGGAGATGTACAACAGAAAATAAAGGAGTATGAAATAAAGGAAGATGGATTACTCAAGCATAATAATAGAATCTATATTCCTAGTTCCGGAGAACTGAGGAATTTGGTATTAAAGGAAATGCATGATGTTCCTTATGCTAGACATCCCAGTTACCATAAAATGATTACAACAGTAACAAGCCAATTCTTTTGGCTGGGAATGAAAAAGGATGTTGTTGATTACATCGCTCAATGTATGGAATGTCAAAAGGTGACGGCCAAGCATAGGCACCCAACGGGTTTGATGCAACCATTACCAATCCCATAGAAGAAATGGGAGGTGATAACCATTGATTACATAACTAAATTACCCAGGATAGCAAGGCAACATGATTCAATCATGGTGGTG
>JASDQU010010879.1:346713-383823 GCA_032191745.1 Picea mariana | reverse complement strand
TTTTTACTTTCTGTCAAAATTCCTTTTGTATGTTTTTCATTGGGGACATCTAAGTTTTACTTTGGTCCAAACGTCCTTAGGGAATTTTGTAAAGAGAACAATTCTTTTGATAAATTGGAATGGAATAAACGATTTCCTTATGTCTGATATGTTTTGATTACCGACTTGGTGTTTTTACTTATGTCTCTATATTTATTTCAGCATCTGTTATATTTATAAAATTAATCTTGAATTTTTCAATAAGCTTTCATTTATAAAAAACTAGCCTAAGCACTTGTAATCAATACTTGTGGATTAGGAAACAAATTTTGATGGCTATAAACATAGGGTGATATTCCTATGTACATTTCTTTAGCCAAGTAAGATATGAAAATGCTTGATTAAGATCATTTCATATCTTTTCCTCAACATTTATTTGGCGACCATATTGGGGATATCTTCAATGGTTGATTTGTATGCTTGATTACCATTGAATAAATCTATTTTTCTGATATTGATTCTTTGATTGTTTCATTTCTTAATGACTATAACTATTGCAAGGCAGCCCAATATTGAGTCTAGTCTTCAAGATCAGACCAACATTGCTTTGAATTTGTTCAACACCATTTTAAACACTGCTAATACTCAGGCTGAGCTTAATCATTCATGGGCAGCAATTGAACGAGACATAAGTACCCAAGAACATTGGGAATCTAGACATAGACAGCCTAGGGATCAACCATAACCTTATTTTTCCTTCATCTTTGACCTTATTTTCATGTCCTTAGACCCTCGTGCTTCTAGGAGAAGAAGAGGCTTATCACCTGAAATTATTCCTATTGCTGAAATAGGAAGAAGGAACATTGTGTTATCAACCAAACAAAGTGCTCTAAGGAGAACCTTGTCTGATTCATCTAGTTTGTCTTTCTTGCCCTTACCTATCATCCAAAAGATGGCATCTAGTGCTGGATCTAGTGGCACTGGAAGTGCTTCCTCCTCTCAGTCTTCAGATTTGTCAGTGATTGGTAGCTTATATAGTCACCATGTCTCTATCCAATATACCACAAACCCCACCAAAGTCATTAAAAAGTATGGGCTTTTTCAATTTAAATAATATGTTGCAACCACACTGTGGCATGTTTCCTCTCCTCTTAACTTATCACATGCTACTCATCCACTTCCTGAATTCAAAGAGAATATTCCTAAGTTTTCAGGAAATAACACAATCACTACAAATGAACACCTAGTGGCATTTTCTAATGCCTGTCACAACATAGGAGCCAATGACAACGATATTTGCATGTGCTTATTTGTCAATTCCCTGGAAGGAAAGTTTGCAGCCGATTTCTTTGACCTTCCTCCTAAGATTCTATCTACTTGGGAGGAGCTAGTCTATTGGTTCAAATCCACCTATGGGAAATCTAAAATCCCAGCTGAGCAGTTACAAGAGTACAATAACATCACTTATAAGGATGGTGAAACCATCAATTCCTTCAACTTGCATTTCACTAAGTTATATAATCAAATCCATGAACTCATTCGACCTCAGAACCAAGTCACTTTCATGCATTATTATAATGCATCACCTTCCCCCTACCATCATAAGCTTGAGGAAAAATCAATTGATAACCTCAGTTCTGCTTTGCATACTTGTTTAGAGTATGAAGAACATCTTGAAAGAATAGGTCTTCCTCAGGGAGAATTAGTTAAACAGATAGACATGTCCTCCCTCTTACAACTTGTACAAGACATGAATAATCGTATGATAGTGTATGAGAAAAAGAGAAATGTCTCCCCTCTCACCCCTTGAGCTTCATCCTCTTCTGCAACCCCCTTTAGAAACCCAAATGAAATTAATTTCCATCCTAAAGCTATCATGCCTCAGAGTTGGTGTAAATTTTGTGAGGAACACCATGAGGAAACCACATTTGAGGTAAAGAAGAGTGTCAGAGATAAGATCTTTGGTAAAAGACCAGAAACTACCATCGTTGTCCTAGATTTTGTAGAGCTAGAAGATGTCATGATCATCAATATTAGGAACAAATCCTATGCTCCCAAGGGAAAATATGATCCTCCCAGCAATTATTCTAGCCCAAGTTCATCCTCACCAACTGCTACTATTTAGGTTCCTAAGGTTCCTGACAGTCAAGGAACTACCTCCCCTCTCCCCTCTTCCAAATACAATATCATAAATCAGTTGGCCAACATCAAAGCAGATGTAACCCTTCTGGACACGGTTTTCGTCCATGAACAACAGAGGCATCTAAAGCAATTCATGGAAGGAAAATATTATGTTGTAGCCAATCTCTCTGAAGAGGTAAATGAAAAGGATTTGTCTATAAATAAAGTAGGTGTACATAACTTTAGATACCCTGTAAAAAAAAACCCTTTTTATATTTATGTAAAAATTATAGATAAGATCGCCCATTGCTGCCTCATTGACGGCGGTTCGGGCCCAAGTGTAATGTCAAAGATTATTATGGAAGAGATAGGCTTGTCTTGTACAAATGAAAACATCAGAAGCATGCTCTCTTATAATAGTCTACAATAAACGAACATAGGTGAGATCAAAGATGTGACCTCAGTTTTGTACGCACACCCTGAAATAAGGACAACCCTTAGTATTTGGGCAATTTATATTCCAGTAAGCAAATACTCAATCATATTAGGAAGATATTGGCAAGATTTGACGAGTGGATACCTCTCACTCGACAGGACACACTTATCCATTCCTTAGAATGGTAAAAACATCATAGTCCTTAGAGAGGGAAGGATTTCACCTTACTTAGAGAGTGTTCCACAATCTAATGTGAATTATATCGAAGAGGACCTAGGGGTGTATTCAATATTTTCCGAGGAGGATAACATTCCCTTGGAACAGATCAACTTAGACTATAGTATGTGGCACATTCACTTTGATTGTTCATGTTCTAATGAAGGTAACGGAGATGGCATTATCTTGTACTCTCCTATGGGGAAAATCCATAACTTTTCTTATAGTTTGGAGTTTGCTTGCACAAACAATGTCATTGAATTCGAAGATTTATTATGAGGCATTGAAAATGCCTATAATTTAGGTTTTGGTCAACTTACAACTTTTGGGGATTCAGAGCTTGTTGTGAACCTTGTACGTAAGATATACTCTCCTAGCAACAAGTTGATGAAACGATACAACCAAACTGTTTGGGCACTTATCTCGAACCTATTATCTTTAAACATTACTCATGTTAAGAGGGAATTGAACTCAATGGTTGATCGGTTAGTTTTTTTTGCAGCCTCTCCTAATCGGAAACTTTTTCCACACAAACATGATTGCACTTTTCAATATCTATATCATCCACATATCCCTAACAATATAGAATCATGGTAGGTCTACCCTAGCGATGAGAGAATATGTGCTTTCATTCAAAATGAACCTTATAAGCCCAAAGAAATTATATCCATAGAAGACAACAAGATTCCTAAGTTCTTGACTCCTCTAGAGAGTTCATTTTCATCAAGTGATGTAGGCAATAAAGAGAAACATAAAGAAGAGGAGTTGAAAAGGAAGCTGGGTGAAACCATCTCCTTGAACATTGGGATGCCTAAGTCTCCAGAAAATGTTAAAATAGGTGTCCAATGTTCTGATGAAGAGAAAATGAATTTTTCCAAGCTGCTTGGCAAATTTCAAGATGTTTTTCCTTGGTCTTATGAGGATCTTCATGGTTTTGATCCCACTCTTATACAATATGTCATTCCTATCAAGGAAGTCATAAAACCAGTTAGGAAAAAAAAAAGACCTATCAACCCTGCACTAGAAGCAACTATTCGAAAGGAGTTGGAAAAACTCTTGAAAGATGGAATCATCTTTCTGGTCAAATATTCTAAATGGGTTTCCAATTTGGTTCATGTTCAGAAAGAAACTGGTCAGATCATATTATGTGTTGATTTTCACGCATTAAATCGGGCTAGTATAAAATATTATTTTCCTCTCCCTAATATCGAAATGATTTTGCAGAAAGTTGCAGGGTCACGAATGATGTCCTTACTCGATAGTTTTTCTGCTTACAATCAAATCAAGGTAAAAAGGGAGGATAAATATAAAACCACCTTTATTACTCATTGGGGCACTTTGACTTATGAATGTATGCCTTCTGGATTATCTAATGCAAGTGTCACTTTTAAAAGACCTATGCAAGTAGCCTTTGACAATTTGATCGGCAATATTATTCATATCTATCTTGAGGATATAATCGTGTACTATAAAGGACTAGCAATTGTCTCAAAGTTTCAAGAATTATGGTTGGGTCCTTTCAAGATCTCTTTTGTCCTGGGTACAAACTCTTACATTCTAAAATATTTACAAGAGCGATTGTTTTCCTACAGCATTAACAGTTCTCACTTAAAACACTATGTGGAACCAACATGAAAAGTTTCAACGTTGTTTGGATTTTTTGTATATTAGTAGGCTAGTTTTGTTTTCATTTCCACTACTGCTTTTCATTTCTTCTTTTACAGTAGTTTAAATTCTACTTTTATTTTAGTAGTTTTCCTCCTGCTTTTGCAATTCTGTCGTTTTATTTTTGTTGTTTTAAATTTTGCAGTTTCATTCTGTTATGACATTTCTTGCTTTTGTCCTTTTCGATTTTAAATTTTGGTCAAGAATAAAGTATTGGATCAATTCTACCATAGTGACACTCCTGCAAGGTATTGTTATTCAATAAAAATCAATCTTACATAGTTGTTACGATGTTTTCCCCTGAAAGCATAATTGAATTTGTTATCTGCTTTCACTATTGTCTTATGACGAAATTGGTTACCTCCTGCTTTTGCTTTCCATTTCTTCATCCCCTTGAGAGTTAAAAGAGCAATTCCATAAAAAATTTATCCTTGAAGTAAAGAGAAAATTTTGGTTGAATGATTATGCACATAGGGATAAACCCCCTCATACTTAACATTTTTCATGAGTTATTCCCAAATTCTCGGTCATTTTTCCATTAAATCCGCTCACTTCCCCCTGTTGCATAATCATTCTGGTTATACCTTCTTGATTTGTTGTTCTTGGTCTGTGAAACCATATATTATGAGTTCTTAATCTGTTGGAAACAGATTTCCCTGTGGATTCGCTAGTTTGTTGACGATAAAAATCGAAACGAGGAATTATGCCCGCAAAGTATTGCTAAAGCCTATTATTTAAACTATGCTAAGAATATATAATACTAGTAGGTGGTACCCCCTTGTATATTGGAGGCTCGGAGATAGTCATATCATACTTTTTATGATGTTGTTTCGATACTTCTTACAGGGTCTTATATGGTTGATGATCCAGTCTTGGCTTCATTTTTTTTGGCAAAATGACAGGTGGATGATGCATTTTATGGATGTTCTATTATTCGAAGCTTAATTTTATGTCATGATTGGCATATTTATTACAGTTTTTACATTTGATTATGTCACCATGATTATTGTCTGGCTACATGTGCACAAGACATATGTTAGTAACAACATAAAACAAAAGAAATGGGAAAGAGACTTATAAAAAATTCCAAAAGAAAGGGCATATACTATGCTATGTTAAGAGTTATGTGTAAATAAATGAAACAAGATAGTATTAATCCTAACTGCAAATGGTTAGTGGCTATGTAATTGCATTTGATTTATATTGGGCACATTTGATATATGGTATGGTATGGTTTTGGAAATGGTTAATATGAATTTTGGGTGGTGCATTTGGCAATATGGTCGCAAGTTTCAGTAGCTGGAATTAATGGCATGGTTAATGTATTGGTGGTTGTTGACTATCGTGTACTTCGAAATTGAATGTAGAGGAAGATGGAAGAGATGTGCAGTAAATGCACATCACTCCATACTTCTCCCATTGGGTCATTACCCTAGCATGGTTATTGTTTCATTTAGTTTTGCTGGTAGTTAAGCTCCGAGATCCAAGCTTCGAAGGAACTGCTCTGCCAGCTCGCCCTTTTTAAAGCTATTGGTTACATGTATGGTTCTTTTCGCCCATCCATGAATTTTTCTCTATGTATGAATGAACAATGGCTCAATGATGCATTGGTATGTGTTTTCCTAAGATTGGAAATTGTGCAAATGCATGGGTATTCTCTCTGTAATGACTGCGTGGTTATTGTTTTTGAAAGTAAAAGGATTGGTTGGGTGAATTATGCATTCGTTGGTTGTTCTGCGTGGTGAAAACCATGATGGATATCTATTGTTTTAAGTGGTTATGGGTATTTTTGGAGGGTTTCACTCTGTTTAGCCTTGTTGGCCGCTTCCTCACAAATATGGGTAACCATGTCCAGTTGTATTCAGGTTGCTATGGGTTCTTGTGTATGTTTTCGAACTACCTTTCTGGTCACTATGTATTTTCCAGAGACATGGTCCTGGCTTGGTCGTGAGATTATTTTTGTGGTATTGGCATCAACGTACCTCAGAAGTTGGTTATGGGGTGGCCATTATGCCAAGATGTATACTTTATGGTGGTTTGGTGATATAAGTTATGCCTCGGGCCAACATTCCCATGGCATTATTATGCATTGATTCAGTCTTTGATTTGCACGAGGGTTATGCCTCTATGTTTTCTGGGTACTTGTTATTGTCCAGTGGGAATTTGTTTCTCTTCTGCATTGTTGTCCTACCCTACTCGTCGTTGAATTGTTGCACCATTACATAGACTGAGAGTTACAAGAAGCCATATGGTTCCACTGTGCTTGTATTGAAGGGTCTCTGCCTATTTTTCATATGTTCAACCTCCAGTTTCTTTGTGCTTTGATGACCAAGCAAACTCTTGATTACTTCTTGTATTCATTGCTATAGAGCCCAATTTTGATAATCCCCAACTGTTCGCACTCTTGTCGGGCATCTTTTTGACTTTCATAGTTTGGTTGAGCGGTTATGACAGTTTCTTTGAGTACTTATATTGAACTCATTTGATTGAGTTGGTTGGAAAGTCATGATTGGGGATGAGAATTGGTATACAGTCAAGGAGTTTCCTCCTTTTGTTATGACAGTTGCTTTGATAGCCTAGCTCGTTTTATTTGATTAAATTGATTTATTGGGAATCGGTGAAATGTGCAGTAAATGGTTGTCTCTTCTCATTATTCTTTCAATTGTTGTATTTTTATAGCGTGGTGTCAATTGCTAGTTGGTGGATGTTGTGTGTTTCATTAGCCTAATCAGGATCATGGAAAATATTGGAAATTGATTAATGTGATTCCGTTGTTTACTGTGTATGTATTATGGTTGCATTGAAAGTTTTATTGGTTGGTATAATGAAAAGGCATCAGATCGGGCAAGTTTTAAAAATTCTATTCTGGAAAAAGGACCTGTGTATATGTTTTATTTGGGCAAATTGTGAATTATGTACAGTGGTTTATAGTTTATAGTGATATATAATGGATAGCGATGGAGAAATGTGGTTGTGTGTTTCTTTTGATTTTGTTTAAATGAAAGGAAAAGAAATAAAAGAAACCAACTATTCTCTTAACATGACTGTTGAAAGGCATAGTAATTCTGAGTATGATTATAGACTATGTTAATTGAGGAGTTTAAAGAAATTGAATGTGGGACAGTGAACAATTTTGACACACAGAAATTGCTAATTGGTATTGGTATCCTTGTATTGAATACATAGTTTTTTTTATGGATTACTTAATTGGTTTTATGAATAGTATTCCTTCTTTTCCCTACCATTCCTTCACTTTTCGCACATTACAAGTCCCCTTGCCTTCCCATATTCACTATCCACTCCCTTTTCTTAAAATTAAATTATGTATTACGATAGTTAAAGGATCGCACAGGGATGAATTACAGTTATATATTCTTTTGATTTACGATACATTTCATTGTTTGATGATTTGTTGAGCAATAATCATGATCTATCCCCCCTCACTTTAACACTTTTTCGCTCAATACAATCCCTCACATATCTCATAACCCTTATTCACCCCCTACTCATTGAAAAATATTAAACGATTTGTATCGATTGGATTGCATGAGTCTGATGTGTTGTTGAGCCAAACTTTGTTTCATATTTAAAAAGAGATGTCATGTATGGTTGTTGAAGATACTATTTGTTAATCAATAATGCATAAAGGAATGATCTTTTTCAGCATAGGTTGTCATGGTCAGGATAAAAGAGGAAGAGGAAATTGGAACAGGGGCCCTAGAAGGCCAAGGTTCTCTATACATTTTGATGCAGACTCGCAAGAGTTGAGCCAGCTATTTCAAGATGGATTTTTTAACTGGATTGGGCAAGGAGTGGTCCAACCTAGGCCATAAAGGCCTCCCTTCCAATCCCCACATGTTCCTAGTATCCTATTCTCACTACAACCTGAAGTCTCTAGAAACGATGTATGGAAAGAGATTGTCCACCCGACAGTCTACCAACATCATGGCTGGCCTAACTTTTATCCACCTACTCCTCCACCTGTTAATCAAATTTTCCAAGATGCCCCTATCCACTCACTAGTATAGTATTCCCATACAATCCAAAGGTTAAAAGTCGAGGCCCACCATGCTCCTGACAAAGGAAAAGTCGGTGTTTCCCCCTCCTCACCCTCAAATGAATCTGCCAAATCTGTGTCCTCCCGCATGCATTTGAGAGATGATTTCTCTCATTTGATCAATGAGATCATGCCTAAAGGCTCTACACAACCTAAGGAAAATTCAATGAGATCAAAGGGTGACAACGGAAACAAAGGAAACATTTCCTCCCAAAGTGGCAAATATGGATTTTAAGTGTTTTTATTTATTGATTGTTGAGAACGGTTGACTTTTGAAATTTTGGACAACACACTATGTTTTGGATATATGGATAATATATTTTTGAAAATAATTTCAATTATCATTGATATAAATTGTCAAATTCTGAGAGTGATTATGGGAGCCACAAGGAGGGATGTGTTTGATTGATTAACTAGTTGTGTTATGCTTGTTAAAGAAACTAAAGGGAGACACAAGGGGTCCCACCTACTAGTTATTATTTATTTAAGACCCTTATTATTATTTTAATTACTTTTCCCCATTAACTAAAAAGTTTTTTGAGTTTTAGTTTACTTAACTAAAAGGTAGTTTAACTACTTCAACTAATTCTGATTTCTTAAAGGAAAAGGGAAAAGGAGGAACAAGAGGAGAATAGAAGGAGAATCATACTAAGGTTTGCTCTTGAGTTTTATTGAGATAGTTCACTTTGCATTCATTCTTTAATTCATTGAAATCCTAATTCTCTTTTATGATAGCAGGGTACTATTGTCGACAGCAAGATTCGGGGCTGAATTACATCATTCAGACACTTGTTTTTTAGAGGTGTTGATCTCTCTTTGATAGTCTGTG
This sequence comes from Picea mariana, assembly GCA_032191745.1. NCBI lineage: Eukaryota > Viridiplantae > Streptophyta > Pinopsida > Pinales > Pinaceae > Picea > Picea mariana. Next base: position 374,520 of record JASDQU010010879.1, on the reverse strand, counting down.
TAGACTTGTCTATTTCTGAATTAAATTTTATGACTGATAAAGGCTATTGTGCAAATTTGAGTGGGCAACAATATGTGGCAAGCTGATCTAGCTTTTAAAGTTTAGTTTCTTACTTTCTTTCAGAAGTCCTTTTGTATGGTTTTCATCGGGGACATATAAGGTTGACTTTGGTCCAAAATTCCTTACGGAATTTTGTAAAGAGAACGATCCTTTTGATAAATTGGAATGGAATAAACGATTTCCTTATGTCTCATCTGTTTTGATTATCGACTTGGTGTTTTTACTTATGTCTCTATATTTATTTCAGCATATGTTATATTCAGAAAATTACATAAATATTGAATTTTTCAGCAAACTTTCATTTATAAAAAACTAGCCTAAGCACTTGTATCAATACCTGTGGATTAGGAAACAAATTTTGATGGTTATAAACATAGGGTGATATTCCCGTCTATCTTTCTTTAGCCAAGTAAGATCTGAAAATTCTTTTGTAAGATCATTTCATATCTTTTCCTCAACACCTCGCAGGGGTTTGTAAAGAGAATTTTTCTTTGTATATTAGAATGAAATTAATATAAAAAACAGATTTCTGATTTTAGTTTCACATGTGTATCTTAATGATATTGTTCAGATTTTACTTTTATTCTTGTCTCTTTTCCTATACACACTTATGTATATCCCCTCTTCTTTTATTTTCCACAGTTACATATAACATATAAAATCAGCCTTAGTCCTTAGTACATATTACTTGTGTATTAAGATATTGTTTTCAATTAAAGGCTATAAACCCTGGGTAAAATTCCAAACTATCTTTCCTTAGCCTAGCAAGATCTGAAAATGCTTGAGTAAGGTTCTTGATACCTTTTCCTCAACATGATGGAAGCAGATTTCAGGATTTCATAGAATTTATCTATGACATCAACACCATCCCCTAGTTCATTTTGTTGGAATGCATCTAACAACATTCCTTCCATGGCCTAGGTATCCCGCAAGAAATCATCCATACAAACCTCTATATTATTTCCTTCATCCTCAACATGTGAAGAACTAGTGTTGTTGTCAAGGTTTTTAATTGGTGACTCAGGATGTAGTGGGAATTGAATAGGTGGTTCTTTCAACCATTCTCGATATGATTCCTCTTCGAGATTTTTTTTTTATCATCAATCTCATGAATTGACATCGTAGTGGGGTGCAATGGTAGATGGTGGATAGGTCATTCGCCATTAGAATCATGATTGTAAAAATATTGAACATTTCATTGATAATATTAGTAACAAAATTCTTTTAGTATGTTCAAACATTATACCAAACACTTATTAGAAGCATGGACATTTTTTTCTAAATAATAAAAATGAAACCAACCCCTTTATAAAACATATTTTGAATTAAGAAATAAATTTACATTAGTTCTATTGAAAATCCAAAAATACAACATTAAAACATTAAACAATGAAGACAAAGAGTCCTTACATCGCAGAACTCATGCATGTTTCATGGTGCTACCCCTCATCTGTGGCCAGACAATGTTGTACATTCTTTGTATCACTGCAAAGGGCCTAAGAAAAACATCTTAAGTTATAGTTGTTATATCCACCTAGTGCAAGTACCCTTTCGGGTCCCCTTTTGAATAATCCATCACAGAACTCACACCTATTTCAGGGCGCTACCCCTTAGATTCAGTGGCCAAACAATGTTGTACGCTCTATGTGTCACTACAAAGGGCCTAAGAAAAACATCTTAAGTTACAGTTGTTGTAGCCACCCAGCGCAGGTACCCTTTTGGGTCCCCTTTTGAATAATACATCATAGAACTCATGCTTGTTTTGAGGCGGTACCCCTCATCAATGGCCAGAAAGTGTTATACCTTATGTGTGTCACTAAAAAGGGCCTAAGAAAAACATATTAATTTATGGTTGTTGTAGCCACCGAGTGCAAGTACCCTTTCGGGTCTCCTTTTGAATAATACATCGCAGAACTCATGCCTATTTCAAATAAATACCCCTCATCGGTGACCAAATAGTGTTTTACATTATGTGTGTCACTCCAAAGGGTGTAAGAAAAACATCTTAAGTTATAACTATTGTAGCCACCCATTGCAGGTACCCTTTTGGGTCCCTTTTTAAATAATGCATCGCAGAAATCATGCATGTTTTAGGGCACTACCCATGATCAATGGCCAGATAGTGTTGTAATTTCTGTGAGTCGCCGCAAAGGGCCTAAGAAAAACATATTAAGTTACAGTTGTTGTAGCCACCCAATGTAGGTACCCTTTGGGGTCCCCTTTTGAATAATACATCACATAACTCACACATGTTTTGGGGTGATACCCCTCATCAGTTTCCAGATAGTGTTGCATGTTATGTGTGTCACTACAAAAGGGCCTAAGAAAAACATCTTAAGTTACAGTTGTTGCAGCCACCCAGTGCAGGTACCCTTTTGGGTCCCCTTTTGAATAATACATCACAGAACTCATGCCTATTTTGGGGTGTTACCCCTCATCAATGGCCAAACAATGTTGTAAATTATGTGTGTCACTCTAAAGGGCTTAGGAAAATAATATTAAGTTAGAATTGTTGTAGCCACCCAGTGCAGGTACCCTTTCGAGTCCCCTTTTGAACAATGCATTTCAAAACTCATGCCTATTTCATGGCACTACCCCTCATCAGTGGCCATATAGTGTTGTATGTTTTGTGTGTCACTTAAAAGGGCCTAAGAAAAACATATTAAGTTACAATTGTTGTAGCCACCCAGTGCAGGTATCCTTTTGGGTCCCCTTTTGAATAATGCATCACAGAACACACGCTTGTTTCAGGGCACTACCCCTCATCAGTGGCCAGAAAGTGTTGTACATTTTATGTTTCACTTAAAAGGGCCTAATAAAAAAAAATTAAGTTAGAAGTGTTGTATCCACCGAGTGCAGGTACCATTTCAGGTCCCCTTTTCAATAATACATCGCAAAACTCACACTTGTTTCAGGGTGCTACCCCTCAACAATGGCCAGACAGTGTTGTACGTCTTGTGTGTCACTACAAAGAGCCTAAGAAAAACACCTTGAGTTAAATTATTGTAGACACCCAATGCAATTACCCTTTCAGTTCCCCTTTTGAATAATGAATTGAATAACTCACAGTAGTTTCAAGAAGATACCCATCATCAGTGGATAGAAATTTTGTACATTCTGTGTGTCACTGCAAAGGACCTAAGAAAAAAATATTAAGTTACAAATATTGTAGTCACCCAGTGAAAGAACCCTTTCGAGTCCCCTTTTGAATAATATATCACAAAACTCATGCATCTTTCGGGGTGTTACCTATTGCACGAAATTGCAAGTAGTCAGTGCGTCCCTGTGTATCGTGACAAGGGACTAATTGCCTCTCATGGATCTTTGAAATCTAGTAGTGGTGAGTTTACCAATCACCTGCGGGTTTTGGTGTAACGGCAGTCGTACTTCCAACAATTGGTATCAGACCTAAAGATCACGAGTTCAATACACACTCGTCTCATGTTGAGGGGGAGATTGTTGCACGAAATTGCAAGTAGTTAGCGCTCCCCGGTGTATCATGACAAGGGACTAATCGCCACTCGTGGATCCTTGAAATATGGTGGTAGTGAGTTTACCAATCACCTACGGGTTTTGGTGTAATGGTAGTCGTACTTCCAACATTACCCTCATCAGTGGCCAGCTAGTGTTGTATGTTTTTTGTTTCACTGCAAAGGGCCTAAGAAAAAATTATTAAGCTACAGTTGTTGTATTTACCAAGTGTAGGTACCCTTTCGGGTCCCCTTTTGAATAATACATCACAGAACTCACACCTATTTTAAAGAGATAACCCTAACCAATGGTCGTACAGTTCTGTACATTATGTGTGTCATTGCAAAGAGCCCAAGAAAAACATCTTAATTTACAGTTGTTGTAGCCACCTAGTGCAGGTACCCTTTCGGGTCCCCTTTTGAATAATACATCATAGAACTCATGCTTGTTTCGGGGTGCTACCCCTCATTAGTGGATATATAGTGTTTTATGTTATGTGTTTCACTACAAAGGACCTAAGAAAAACATCTTAAGTTATAGTTGTTGTAGCCACCCAATGCAAGTACCATTTTGAATAATACATTAAAGAACACATGCATGTTTCAGGGTGCTACCCCTCATCATTGTCCAAAGATTGTTGTATGTTATGTGTGTCACTGTAAAGGGCCTAAGAAAAACATCGTAAGTTATAGATGTTGTAGCCACCCAGTGCATGTACCCTTTCGAGTCCCCTTTTGAATAATACATCACAACCCTAACCCTAATTTTTCAGCATTGTTTCAAGGTTTTACCAGGCATTATAGCTTATGATTTCAGAGTTATGGGTAAAAATGTTCTATTCAGAAAATTAGTTCTTACAATTGAAAAAATTTATGAAGCCATGGGCACTTTCTGCGGCTACCGAAAGTCACATTTAGTTGTTCTTGAAGTAATTTTTAGTCACTAATCTATTTTACTAGCGTGCAAAACACAAGTTGTGAATTTCAATCAATTTGTCATGAAATTCAATTATGGAAACTTAATTTGTAGCAAATTTAGATCTTATTCATCAACTTATTCTTCAAAAAAAAAACTAGATATTCTTCATCAACATCAACATTAGCTTCTTATTCAGCAGCAACACCAGATATTCTTTAGTATCAACATCGGATCTCCTTCTTCTTCAGAATTCATTCTTCATCATCATAAGTAACCTTCATTTTCAATACCATAACTCTATATTGCAATATGCAGCAATTCAATCATCATTTCTAGCAGCAGAACCAACACTTTGCATTCAATAATGCTTCAACTTTAGTTCTATAGGTGATGAATTCTTCAAGTCACAGATAAAGTCACAGAGGTAATATTTTTTAAAATCATTCATGTAATTAGATTTATGGATTATGTATAAGATGGACAGAAACATGAACCTCAAAGCATGCATACTCTATTTTCCTAAGTCTATTCATTTTCCCGAATTTGATGTTGATCATGCCTTTGAATACTTACTTTAACCATCCAATCCCTTATGTTAAATACTCTATAACATCATTTTTTATATGCATGACAGAAAACTCATTTTTTGGCATGCATTATATCCAAGAGTGATTGATTGGACCGACAAGTCGAACCAATCATGAAGAAGCACCACCAAAATCTTAAATAATGGCATGGGAAAAATGGCATCACTATTTACATGAATTCGAATTATAAGCTTTTATCCTCGCCGAAATCACCCAAAATATGCATTTTATTCATAAAATTTGCCTCTCTCCATTGTTGTTTTATGTCTTCCCTTGCAACAAAGAATCAAATTTTGTCAAGAATTGTCGCAAGCTATGCACAATTTGAAGTATATGACATGTGCTCATATATGAGACAAATAGAATTGAGTTTTGGAGTCATATCTGAAATGTATGACGTGATTCTAGAAAGTTGGGTGGTTTCCCTTTCAACAAAAGTTTTGAGGGCATGATAAACATGTGGCCAAGGATTTTTCAAAAACGTTTGATGGCACCAAGGCCCAAATTGGTGATCTGAAGCCCCAATTGACTAAGGAATTCATCTCGCAAGTGATAGAGTTTCCTCAAGGTGGAAAACTATGGTTCAAAAATAAGAGAATCAAAGGAGAAATATGGAAGGATTTCCTCAAAAATCTAGAATGAGCAGTAGATTGGAAGAAAGGTATTCCTACCTATGCATTTAAAAATAAATGGCATGACATCATGTTCATATTACAGAAATACGTAAGCTATGAAGGAATATATGGGTTATTATTTTATTACCATCTCATATTACTCATGAATTTTGTATAAGGATACGAGTTGGATATGCCTTCATATTTGGTGAACAATTTCAAGAAAATGGCTTTCAAAATACAGCGTAAGCCTGAGACTGTCAAGTAGTTTGTTTCATTTTATATTGATTAAAATGTTGGTGAAGGCTAGACTATAGTAGTAGAATGACAATTGGGAACAATTCCTAATTAATAACCATTATATTGAAACTCCAAAACAAAAGGTGACAATAGGGTCAAAGTGAAAACGTATCGAGAAGAGAGTTTGAGGTATGTTATAGCAAGATTTGCCTCACCATTGTTATCTTGCACAGAGGGCCTTTTTCCATTTCCCTATGTAGACTTATCAACCCCCTTTTTGATAAATCCAGAGCCAAAATTATATATTTTTCCACATATACGCTTCCTAATTGCTTTGCAAGATGCGTATATGCTTGTTGCTCCACTACAGCTCGCGTATATCGAGATTTGTGCCAGAAAATACAAAATGAGGTTGGGTTTCCATCTCACGAAAAATGATATATGATATTTAGCCTTCCATATACTGGAAATGTTCTGAATCGGCCCTTCAGTTTCATTCTAAAGGCTATAAGAGCACAATTTCGAGCTATGGAAAAGGGGAGAGAAAGCATTCAACTTTGAGAGCAAAGTTACTCTGGAGAAAGTACTTCATATGGAGTATGCATCCCTTTGTCCCTCAAGTCTGAACACAGTGTTTAGCCCCCAATATCTTCCCTTATTGTCAAGAGGATCTCATTATCTCTTTGCTATGAGCTTGCTTTTGGTGGAGGATTGAAGTGGTGGAGACCCAGTTGGAAGGAACTTGGTTTCTTGGTTTCGAACTGTGTCGACATAGAAGTTTGTAATGTTGATACTTTTGTTGATCAATCATTCATAGAAATACTCATTTCTCGTCCTATCGATATCTTGCAAATATATGATTATTATCCATGGGCATGTTTGTAATGTTTATTAATGGATTGTTCTATCTGATGTGCTAACTCATTTTATATGCTGTCACCATATACGTGCATCACTTGTTTGTTGAAAACTTCTTGCAGATGTAAAGCTTTGGGTCAAAGTGCTCAACGATGGATTGACATCAAACAATTGGATCGAGGTAGGCTTCCTCCTTGTATTGCACATTATTTTATATAGCACACGTTGGAATTGAGTTGATTTTTGCAGTCATACCTGTCTATTGTGGTTTACCCTTGGACATAGAGAGTTTTTCCCTTGTAATAGAATTCGTGACTCCACTAGGGAGAGATATTCCTTCTAAGGGTTGAAGTATTTTTCCTTCTTACATTGCTCTTTTTCCTTTGTATTTCTTGTTGTATCACAGTTGGACAGAGTATGTTCACTCTGGATCTGAGTTTTTCATCCTTTTACCCTTGCCTAGCCTTGTTTTAAAAGATATCTACCATTTTTCCCCTGACAGTCACGTATACACGCTTGTTGTCCCACTACAAGAGGCGTATATACGCCCTTTTCTCTTGAGCAGTCATATCTACCACTTCCCCTTGCTTGCTTGCTTGCTTGCTTGCTTGCTTGCTTGCTTGCTTGCTTGCTTGGTTTAGTGACTGTTGGGTAGGTTTTGAGGATCACTGAGCCTTCTTAGGTCTCTGTGGTGCCTGTTGAGATTATCTGGGATGACAAGAAACCTGTTTGGAGTTGAATTTTTGGGCTGTGTCTTTCTCTTTGTTTTCCATTTTTTATTTGTCCTTGGTAGTTGGGATGTCTACTTAGTTTCTTGGTATTCTATTCAAGTGATTTCTTTTATACACAACAGAAGTTATATATCAAGTCGCTTATCAGTCCATGCATTTTCTTTTTAATACATTGAAAATATAAAAAAATAGGCATTTTGCAATGGTTGGTATTTTTGTCTTTGAACCTTTATCATTAGCTTAGCACATTTGGCGAAAGATTGCATTTTACTTCTGAGTTGCAGAGTTAAAATTGAATATTGCACTGTTTTTTAGCATATCATTCACTGAAAAGTTAAGGTTAGGATTTGCATTATATCTATTTTTATTTTCATGCAGAGTCATAACACCATGAGTTTCATTTCCATACCTATTTGAGTAATCACGGCCAATAAAATTTACGCTTTAAACTAAAATTGATTAGTAATGATTTAATTGTTTAGGGTGCACAAACTAGCCTAGGATTTAGTGCCTTGGAATAGGATTTTGTGAGTAAACTTCTCCAAGGCAATTAAATCAACTTATGTGTCTGAGACAGGGAGTTGAGAAATCCATTGTATAATTGGTAATATCAAGAGGCTCCTCTCACACTGGATTTAATCACAAGGTCGCGCAAAGTTAGTTGAAGGGATAACCCCTGGATACTCACCTAGCGTCAGAGATATTTCTGTGGATTTATTCATATTTGGGGATCTTGCTAGTGCCCATACCTCTGTGAGAGGTGGTTCTTTCAAGGTTTCGTTCTTTGCTACCCTGCCCATATGGTGATCTGAACTTACAATTACTCGCCTGTGCATCAGTTATACAATGGTTTATTAGTTGCTTGACTTAGGTTTCTCATAGGTTACTTGTAGGGGTTATTCTGCTTGTATCCTAAGTCAGATAAGGGTCGGACAGCACACAACCTTTATGGAGGATTACCTCTCTGAGGGGATCTGACCGACTGGTTGTTAAGCCTACGAGGGCCCTTATAACTGATTTTGTTACCTCCAAACTTTAGCAGGGAGTCTCAAGTCCCTCCTGGACGAGGCATACCTTCTTTAGTGAGGGAGGCCACTCAGCCACTTTAGCCCGTTTGCATGCATATTGGCCGTTTGACTTTTGGAGTACTCTTTGACTAATATTTGGCTTTAGGATTTCATACTGAGCCTGTGTTATCATGGATAGTGGAGTTCCTTTGGCTCCCTCATTTGCTGCTACCCCCCCATGATGTCCACTCATTTCATGGGGATGAATCCTTCTGCTTCGCATTATGGTATGCAGAATTATAACACTCAGTCTATGCCTTGGGTCTCTAATCATTTTTCTCATGGTATGTCTGATATGTCTTCGCACTTACCATCCTCTGTCTCACCTCCTTATGCAAATACAAGTTTTGGGTCTAGGGGCATGATGCCTCCTTCTTATCCCTCTCTGTTTGGTGGGAGTCATATCCTTCAAACACCTCTTATGGTAGGAGTTTGGAATCTTCCTTCCTACGAATCCACTATGCGAGAAGCAAGTGCCAAACTATGCAATCATTCTGCTTATTACACTCCATCCACCTATCCTTCTTCCGCCATGTCAGTTCCTATGAACACTTTTCCCATGAATGACCTCCATCTATCCTCTGGTGCTTCATCTGGGGGAAGTTATTTTTGTATTATGGGAAACCCCCCTCACGAAGTTCCTTCGTCTGGGGGCAACATATATCCTCACATGAGTAACCCTTGTCATGTCGCTTTCTCTTCACAAGTGGCTTCCTCAGTGTCAATGCCCTTACAACCCTTTATGAATCAGTATGGAGGAGGATACTATCTTGTTGGACAGGGACAAGGTGTAAACTAGGATCCTTCCTGGCCTACAATTTCTCAAAACCAATATTTCCTTGGACCTTGGTCTCAAATTCCACAATTCACCACCACCACAAGGCCAGTCACTGCGTGTCATACTAACATTATATCACCAACCTCTGCTAGTCATGTTGGAGATTGGTCGACAACCTCTGTGAGTCGTGTTGAAGACCTAGAACCAACCACTGCAAGTCATGGTGGGGGCACAAGTCCAGTCATTGCATGTCCTACTAGAATTATATCACCAACCTCTACTAGTCATGTTGGAGATTGTTCGACAACCTCTGTGAGTCATGTTGAAGAACTGCAACTAGCCACTACAAGTCATGTTGATGGCACAAGTCCAGTCATTGCATGTCATATTGACATTATATCACCAACCTTTGCTAGTCATGTTGGAGATTGGTCGACAACCTCTGCAAGTCATGTTGAATTCCTGCAACTAGCCACTGCAAGTCATGCTGGGGGCACATGTCTAGTCATTGCTAGTCACACTACACATACATCACCAACCTCTGCTAGTCATGTTGGGGATTCATCAACAACCTCTGCTAGTCATGTTGGAGATTTTCTACTAGCCTCTGTAAGTCATGCTAGGAGCATGTCACGAGCCACTACAAGTCATGCTAGGGGCATTCATATGATTGAGAACCCGAGACGTCTCAGACGTAAGCCTAGATTCCTTTACAAGATTTGCGAAGGATGTCACCTTACTCGTTTGTGTCCTGTTACTGTTGGGATACCAGAAGTGTGGGGCTCACCTAAGGGCCCTTCGAGTTATGAGGCATCTATGGTTTCACAACACTCTGCTCCTTCTTCGGTTGATACAACAATCATGCCGATGCAATCTTCGACTGACACCTCTTTTCCTTTAGGGGTTGATGTGTCCTTTGACCTTATTGTCTCACATCCCATTCAACCTGTGGTCATGTCAATGAAATCTTCGATCGACACCTTTCCTATGTTTAGGGGTGATACACCTCTTGACCTTGTTGTCTCGCATCATATTCAACCAATGGTTGTGGAAGTGGTCGTATCGATGCAATATTCGATCGACCCCACTCTTCTCTTGGAGAGTGATAAGTCTAAGGAAGCAGTCGTGCCAATGCAATTTTTGGTCGATCCCACTCTTTTGGTTCTAGTTCTATAACTTCTATGCCATGTCCTTAGCATTTCTATTACTTCACCTTATGAACAAGAGAGATTTTTACTCTTCTCGAGTTCTCTCCCTCCAAGTCCTGATGAGGTTCCCTTTGATTGGGATGGTCTTGTGGGGCATCCAATGCCTCAGCCTATGTCTTTTCCAAGAAGATACATTATATGATATAACACGGAGATGATAACCTCCATTAGCACTTTTCCCTCCTCGACTTGGAGAGCTTTGGGTCTTCCCGAGCTTGTGTCGATTCTTCGTAAGATACCGACATTCCACAGAAGGTCTACATGGGAGCCTTGGCCTCCCTCGTGGCTTTCCGCCTAGAATCTCCCAACGAATCCAAGTTAAGCCCGTTTTCGACTCGTTCAAAAAGCAAAAAGATTACCGAGCGATTTGTTCCTTTCACGCTCATTAATTTCGATTTGAAAGGTCACAAGTCTTAGTTAATCTCTTTTCTGACTCATTATTAAAAATTGAAAAGATCATCGAGTGATTTGTCCCTTTTGTTGATATTATGGTAGTTGCAGGAGGTATTTACCTCCATGTGTAAACCTGAAAAGGATATAATACTCCGAGAAGCAAGAAGAAACCCTAATGAGTTGGATAATAACCCTATAAGACTTGTCGGCTCAACAAGATAATTTATATTAGTTTATTAGCCTCCAAGAGAAGAAGTCAGCCAGAAATAATAATATATACTGAACATACAGATACCCAGAATGAGAAGTTATCCCAGGCAGTTAGACAGAATTAGTATAAATACAAGAGGCTAGTTCTCATTCTAGAAAGCAGTCTCAGAATTGCAGTGCCCAGTCTTGTGTGCATTGCAATGCCCAGTCTTGTGCGCAGTTTTGGAGGACAGTTGTCGGTGCAGCTGCTGCAGCTAGTAGTTACGCTTGGACTATTTCTTGTCTAGGGTTTGAAACATATGATGAGCTCTTATTGGTGCGTTATCCTTGAGGAAAGGTGTGCTACCCTTTGTTTGGCTATCTAGCCTAGGGTTTTCTTCTGGAGTGATTCTCTGTCAAGGTTAAGGTGCTCGAAGGTTGGCTTCGGCCTATGGTTGGGTGACAAGGGTATTGTCAATGGAAAAATGAGCACACATATTTCATATTCTAACATGTTATGGGCCCACACCTCCTTCATTCAGTCTAAATGCTAGAAGGAAACATAGCCACTAGGATATTGAGCTCGCTAAGGAACTTTTGCTAGGTTTACTAATAGAAGTAGCCTCCAAGACATTGTTGCTAGGGTTACTAGCAGGAGCAGTTGTAGAAACCCTAATCCTCTTATTGAGGCACCTTAATTGAATGGATTGACCTAATCTCCAGATAGATCAGTGTGCTCTAGCTTAGTGCATCTCCTAATACTCTCAGTAAGCCAAGACGTGAATTTTGAGTTTATGGTCAAATCTAGGGTTTGACCAAGTCAAAGAAGCTATGACTTATTCTATGAAGTCAGAGAACAAGTTAGATGGAGCCTCTAACTTCAGAGTGTGGAATACAAGGATTTACCTCATCCTTGCCAAGAATAAATTGTTGGATATCATGAAAGCAAAGATCGTGAAACCAAATTTTGAAGAAGGGAAAGAAAAGGAATCGTAGAATGTTGCAGCTATGGAGAAGTTCAAAGATGATGGAATTAATGCTCTGATTATCATAGTGGAATATATAAAATACCATATGATACCCTACATCTCCCATATTGACTCATCGAAGAAGATGTATGATCCCCTAACAAACCTCTTCTCAGTCAGAAACATTGGACAAGTAATGAGTCTAAAGAATGTGCTCCGTGACATGAAGATGAATGATGATGACAGCATAACATCATACCTTGTGATAATTTCTCAGTTAAGAGATCAACTACAAGCTATTGAAGACATCATCTCAAAGAAGGAGTTAGTAAACATAGTACTCAATGGTATTCCCAGGACGTGGAATGCATTTTCCGCAAGCATGAACACAAGAAAGGAGTAACCGACATTTGAAGAACTTTGGACTTGTTGTGCTCAAGAAGAATCAAGGATCAGTGCAAAAGAAAAAGCCCAAAAGAAGTACGATGATCAAGCCTTCACAACAAGATTCAAGAACTTCAGGAACAAAAGGAAGTTTGGTTCAAGGAAGAAGCCAAATCAAGAGAAAGAAATTTCAGAAGTACAATGCTTCAACTGTCGAAAGTATGGTCACTGCAAGAATCATTGTCCCGAGCTAAAGAAAAGGAAGGAGAAACATGAAGCATCAATTGTCGGAGAAAAGGAACCTACAAAGAAGACTAAGCAGGATGGAAGAGACTTCTTCTTCTAAAGGTAACAAAACTCTTCCTACTTCTTGTACATATATTGTTTGCATCGTCTCTGTACATATCTTGTATATCTATCCCTTGGAAGATAACGTGTTCCAAGAAGAACTATACCAATGGAAGAACAAAAAGATAAGAATGGATACCATTAGATAATACACATGAAAGGATGAAATACAAATCATGTCGAATCTATTGCAGGATAAGCCGAATCAATCATGAAGAGACTTAGAAGAAGCAAAGACAGAAAGAAGTCAGCAATCGAGAGGAAATTAGAAAAAGACTTATGACGTTTTGTAGAAGACAACAAGACAAAAGCGTGGACTCTGTTAGACAAGAGAGCCAATTATATATTGCAAAAGACAATAAGGATACAGACGAAAGTGTGGACTTTTTTAGATGGAGGGAGTCGATTATATGCATTCATACATGAAGCAAGGATTAGGAGGGAGCTAATCCTATGATCCATTGGAGATGATGAAGTATATATCCATGATAGAAGCCATGAAAGACAGTATGTATTCTTCAAAGAGAAGCCTTAAAGTATCCATGGTTGTCCATCCACATCCGTGATCCTATGATGGAATCTTTAGGGCATGGAATCTATAAGAAACTCCATGGGCCCAAGAACTAAAGAAACACATGAATATTCCAAGAAAGAAAGAGAAGCCAAAAAAACCAGTCATTGTATCAAGAATCACAAGATTGTCATCCTGATAGAAACTCAATAAAAGCAATCAAGCAGAGGAACTGAAATTCTTGATGAAGAACAATGTATGGAAGACTTATGAATGAAAGAATTGTGAGATCCATTGGGAGAAGACTATGATGATTACTTGTTCCAGTAAACCAGACTTATCTCTACATGAGTCATTATATCATCCGCAACATCCATGAGTTGGAGTTCTACATCAGATGAATGCAAAGAATGTTCTCCAGAGAAATTGAATAAAGAGCATATGAAGAGCAATCTCAAGACTTTGAGGCATACCATAAAGAAACCCTTGTATGTAGATAGAAGAAGATAACTTGGTGGAGAACCTCCAATGTATAGCAGAAGTGTGGTGAAGATTTCCTATAACATCAAGATGATTACTCAGTAGATCAGATCTCATGATGACAAAAGAATTGCCACATGGATATGTTCTAGTTTTCCAACAATGATATACTCTATTGTTCAGAGCAACATGAAGCCTTCACGGAAAATTTGTGTTCCAGACTAACGTACATTTGAAATCAAGAATTACATTATCTGTGATGAAATCCGGAAAGGAGAAAGTGATTCTCCAATACATATCTCCACAGATGATCAGATAAGTAGACATTTTGGTAAATCTTATATCCAATATGAAAGAGTTTGTGTACTCAAGTTGGAGCTCGTGGAGATGACTTCCTTATTGAAAAAGGAAGAAATGACTCCCAGGTTGGGAGGGAGCATTGCAAATATTATTGAGGACATTCATATTCAATATTGAAAAATAGTCCATCTTGGACAGATGCTTTCCTGTTCAGAAAGTGGATTGAGATTTCTGACGAACAGGGATTTCCCATTGTGGTTAACATGGGAAATGGTCCAGATTGCTGATGTATCATAGAAAATGACTTCACATTGTGTTTAACATGGGGAGTGGTCTAGGGCAGTCTCTCTTCTTGAGGGTTACTCAAGAAGACTGGCCCGCCTCGTCAGACAACGATTTCTCATTGTGGTTAACATGAGGAATGGTTCATTTTGGAGGTTGATACGGGACAGTCTTTTCCTCTTGTGGTTAACAGAGGAAATGGTCCAGACAGTCATTCCTTAGGGTTTATACATTCTCTCCAGGGTGGAATTTGATTAGAGTAGGAGGAATAGCCTAGGGTGGGGAATGGTCCAGGCTCAGCAATCGGGGACAAGCATTCCTTAGGGTTTATACATTCTCTCCAGGGTGCACTTTGATTAGTGTAGGAAGAATGGCCTAGGGTGGGAAATGGTCCAGGTTCAAAAGACAGGACAATTATTCTTCCTTGCTTGAGAATAATAGTCCAAATATCTCATTGTTCTACTTTGAGGGCAGATATTCTTTCAGATCTCACAGATGTGAGTGAAATATTGGCACATATGATTCAGTTTATATCATAACATTGTTTCTGTGCAGGTTGTTATCATATGATTGTTATGAAGACCGTATGTTTCTAGACAGTAGATGTATACTACTGTGGTGGATGTGTTCCACTTTTTTATCAAGTACTTGTGTGTTACTTGGTGTGGTAGTGTACCACTGGATAGTAGTTATGTACTACTATGGATAGACACAGTTGTGTTCTATTTTTGTTCTGATTGCCTCGAAGACGATCAGCAGTTTTTATCAGCCAGATGAATGATGAACAGAGATTTTCCAGACAGAAAATGGTTCAGAACATTTACTCTTCTAGATTAGAAGAATGGCTCTTGTATCACTCTGTGGAGTGAGCATCATGTCTAATTACTCATATAGAGTATGGTTTCGAGAGATGATGCAGCTAATAATGATGATGGTTTTCATGATCTAGTCATTATCTAGTCTATACAACTATGTTGATGCTACCGGGTGAATGGTATGTTTTTGTGCTCAAGAACATTACCTGTAATACCTCCCTAGCTAGGAGGGAGTGTTGATATTATGGTAGCTACGGGAGGTATTTACCTCCATGTGTAAACCTAAAAAGGATATAATACTCCGGGAAGAAAGAAGAAACCCTAAATAGTTGGCTAATAACCCTAGAAGACTTGTCGACTCAACAAGAGAATTTATATTAGGTTATTAGCCTCCAAGAGAAGAAGTCGGCCAGAAATAATAATATATATTGAACAGACGGATACCCAGAATGAGAATTTGACCCAGAAAGTTAGACATAATTAGTATAAATACAAGAGGCCATTTCTCATTCTGGCAGGCAGTCTCAGAATTGCAATGCCCAGTCTTGTGCGCATTGCAGTGCCCAGTCTTGTGTGCAGGTTTGGAGAACAGCTGTCGTTGCAGCTGCTGCAGCTAGTAGTTACGCTTGGACTATTTCTTGGATAGGGTTTGGAACATCTGATCAGCTCTTGTTGGTGTGCTATCCTTGGGGAAAGGTGCACTACCCTTTGATTGGCTATCTAGCCTAGGGTTTGCTTTCGGAGTGATTCTCTGTCAAGGTTAAGATGCTTGGAGGGTGGCTTCAGCCTATGGTTGGGTGACGAGGGTATTTTCAATGGAAAAATGAGCACACATCTTTCATATTCTAACACCTTTCACACTCATTAAAATTAGATTTGAAAGATCATGAGTCTTAGTTAATCTCTTTTCCGACTCGCTATCAAAAATGGAAAAGATCATCAAGTGAACTTGTCTTTTTCACACTCATAAATTGGATTTGAAAAGACATCTATTTGGCACAAGTTTACCCCTTTTTCACACCAAGTAGACTAAAAGATATAAAAATGACATTTTTTGGCGTTAAATTTTGATTGCATCTCATACCCTTGCTTGCAGTATTGAGCCTTTAGCCAGTTCTCGCTTTGTGTTATAAACCATGGCCCAAGCAGTTTGCATCCTCAACCAAGAAGAGCCTTGTTTATATCCTTCTCAATTTGACACCCTATACCCTGGAGGGAACATCACTCCAAGTGTCCATCTCCCACATGCATTTATTTGCATTGAGCATAGGTACGTTCCACTGCTGGAACTAGTTTTTCTTACTTGCGACACTCGTTACCTCCTCTATATCATAGCATTCACTTGTTATGAAAAAAGCAAAAAAAGACGAGCGGGAAGGGAGTACTATATTGTAATTGGCAGTAGTCGTGTCGCCTTTGAACATAGCACAAAGTTATTGAATCCTTGCGTCATCATAATTTTGGTTTTAGCATGGCCTTAGGAAGTTGATCTCGTTACAGAGTTTTCTCTACTGACTGGTTAATCTTCCAGTCACTATAGAGAACATTATGGATGCCTCTTGCATCTAATTGTCACACCATTAAGTCTATGCTTCAAGAGCCCATCGTATGTCTCATGCTCTTTTTCAAAGGAAGTCTATCAACCTGTGTCAGCCACTCCTCAGAAATCTTGACTTCGCATGTAGGCCATACCCTCATTTTGTCTCAGAATCACATGATACTTTGGTCTTATGATGCACCCTGGCCCTACTTTCATCATTAGTAGGTCACCTTGAACCCAACAATCCACATTTCATCATGGGTTGTTGACTAGGTGGTTTCCCTTGTGTTCAGCAGTAAGACATCTATTCACACTTTGGGATTCGTGCACTGTATTGGATGCCATTAGCGTTATTGGTGGTTTCCTCACCTTTGTCAGTGGTTTTCATCACTGGCTGCTATTCAGAGGGTCTTTTTCGTGTACCACTTGCATTTGGCACACGCGAAAGATGCACAGGGTCGTTGGTTCATGAACATGTTCTTCGTCCAATCTCCACCAAATCATGAAGCTCCTGCTTTGCTCCTCATGTTGACTTATGAGAGATTCCTTAATGCTCTCCTTTCAGTGGGTCTCTTTCCATCAACTTCAACTCATGTATTCTAGATACAATACTTATATTTTTATGAGTACCTTGAGGTTTTCAGTCATTAGTGGTAGGCTCTCTCGCCATTAACAGATGGGAATACATCAATGTCTCCTAATCAATGGATCTCTCAAGTGTTCGACACCAGCTCCTTTATTCACATTTGTAGAGATGTACTCGGTGCCTTGATACCTACTTTCATCATTGGTAGGTTGTCTCACGTTTGTTAACGATATACCTCAATGACCGGTAATCAAATGATGTCTCATTGTGTTTGACCTCAACTCATTTATTCACATGATTTAGACTTGCACCATTGGCGGATTGTATTGAAGACTTGAAGACATCACTTTGTAGACACAGCTTTCCTGATCTGTCGCTTCCATTTCATCGGACTAGTACCTATTTGACTTTAGCGACCATCGGAGATTAGATCGTACTCCATGGTATACAGATATCTTCAGATTGATTTTGAGACTAGTTTCACTGGGCCTTGTTCGTGACTATGACAGCAATTGGCATGTAACCGCATTTATATTTTCCTACTCATGGCCATGAACGCTTTTTGGTATATTTTCCACATGGATCTGCATTGTATTTTTGGCAGCCATGTATCCAAAGTCAGTACATAATGTAATGAGCAATTGAGTTTGTCCAGTTGGTTCTCTACCACTCCACTTCTGGGTTATTTATAATGTATTTCGGCCATCGTAGATACTCCTTTGATCTCACACATTAGGGGGAATCTGTTATAGCAAGATTTGCCTCACCATTCCTATCTTGCACAGAGGGCCTTTTTCCATTTCCCTATGCAGACTTATCAACCCCCTTTTGATAAATCCAGAGCCAAAATTATATATTTTTCCACATATATTCTTCCTAACTACTTTGCAAGATGCGTATACGCTTGCTGCTCCACTACAGTTCACGTATATCAGGATTTGTGCCAAAAAATACAAAATGAGGTCGGGTTTCCATGTCACGACAAATAATCTCTGATCTTTGGCCTTCCATATACTGGAATCGTTTTGACTCGTCCCTTCAGTTGCATTCTGGAGGCTATAAGAGCACAATTTCGAGCTATGGAAAAGGGGAGAGAAAGCATTCAACTTTGAGAGAAAATTTACTCTGGAGAAATTACTTCATATTGAGTCTGCATCCCTTTGTCCCTCAAGTCTGAACACAGTGTTCAGCCCACAATCTCTTCCCTTAGTTTCAAGAGGATCTCATTATCTCTTTGCTATGAGTTTGCCTTTGGTGGAGGATTGAAGTGGTGGAGACCCAGTTGGAAGGAACTTGGTTTCTTGGTTTCGAACCATGCCGACATGGAAGTCTGTAATGTTGATACTTCTTTTGATCAATTATTAATAGAAATACTCCTTTCCCGTCCTATCAATAGCTTGCAAATATATGATTATTATCCATGAGCATGTTTGTAATGTTTATTAATAGATTGTCCTATCTGATGTGCTAACTCATTTTATATACTGTCACCATATACTTGCATCGCTTGTTTTTTGATAACTTCTTGCAGGTGTAAAGCTTTGGGTCAAAGTGCTCAACGGTGGAACGACATCAAACAATTGGATCGAGGTAGGCTTCTTCCTATTATTGCACATTAGTTTATATAGCACACGTTGGAATTGAGTTGATTTCTGTAGTCATACTTGTTTGTTGTGGTTTACCCTTGGCCATAGAGAGTTTTTCCCTTGTAACAAGGTACAAAAACAAGGGTTTCCAAATTGGAAATCTTGGAAATGGAATGAAAAAGTCCTTAAGTATACGAGTTAGAAAATTAGAACCAAAAGATGAAGAATAGGAACATGAAGAGGTAGAAAAGACCTCAGAAGTCAAGGAGGTTACAGAACCCATAAGGAAGAAAAGAAAAATATTAAAGCCTAAGACTATAAAGAAAAAGTAGACATTAAAACATGAGGTAAAAGAAGAGGTTGGGGTTGCGAACCATGAACCTAAAAAATCAAGAGGAAGACCTCGAGGAAGTATATCGAAGGAAGCTGATAAAACCAAGGGTAGTGAATTAAATATAGGAGATGAAAATTCAAGATCTTGTTAATTAGGAGGAAGAGTCAAAGTAGTCTAGAACAAGAAAAGGAAGATAGAGGCCATCATGTGTATAACAACTAGGAATATGAAAAAAGAGTTAACTATAAAAAAACATGATATCATCTCCAAGATCAAGATAAGGAGGTTATTGAACTTGGAGAATCTAATAAGGAGCAACTAGATAGCATGAAGAAGACAACTGCAAACAAAAATCTCAGGTCTGATTTATCTCTTAATCCATCTCCTAATTTTAAATTGCCAACTTATGACTCAGAGGAATTAGACATAGAATTTAATCAATTTGAGACTAATTATGAATTCCATGATGCCACTGAGATTGACAAAGAACCGTTAATTGAACCTATTACTACTTCTTTGAAAGAGAGGCAAGTTGGAAAGATTAGAGATTTAAAGGAAGAACTCAAGAATTTAGCACTCCTTGATAATCATATCAAATTAGAAAACTCAGCCTTGAAAGCTAATATTTTCCAGTTGCAAAAAGATAAAGAGCAATTGGAATCTCAGAAGAATTTGCTAGAAACTAAATCCAAAAAATGGTACATATAGAGTAGGTTAATAAGAATCAAGATAAGGGTATTGAGAACTAATATGGATAAGGAAAGGAGTCAAGGGAAAGCTTTAGGATTGAATATTTTGATAGATTCTTTAGACAAAACTTAAGGAGGAATGGGTCAGAAATTTTAAAATTTTGTTGGAGGAAGCAAAGAATCATTTTTTGTTTCATGAGGACATGCAAAATATTCCATGTGGGGGAGATAATGAGTCCTCAAAATAGACTCTTTTTGTCACATTATTATCTTATACTTCCATCCAAAAACCTATATCTATGCCTTAGTTATATCCCATTTTACTCCTTTTTTCCATAAAATCATAATTAGCTACAGAATATGTGCATTGAAGAAGGTTTAATGTAAATTGTTCATTTTTATAATTAATCCCACTCTTCTTTCTGCATAATGATTTAATTAATTATTATTTTAATGCGTAGATACATAATATTATAATTCCATAGCAACTCATAATACAGTTATGTCGCCTAATTACTAAGATAAGTTTCTATAGAAAATTTGTTGTTCTATAGGGATGCAATCAGCCTTCGACTGAACCCAAACATCTAGAAGGTGTCAAAATGTGTTGGATTACTGAGAGGGGAGATGAATCAGTGATAGAGATTTTTAATCCTTTTAACCACAGTATGCAAGTGTTATTTATATTTATGATCAATATAGCATTATCATCCAATAAGTGCAGAGTAAATAAACCATGAACAAATGAACAATGATACACATACATAGTACACCAGTATTTTTTACATGGAAACCCAATGCGAGAGAAAACCATAGAATTTTTCTTCTTATTTGTCTTTAAGAATTACATTCATTGAAAGCACCAACTTCCTTTGTTTTCCAACTACAACTGGAAGGAGGCTTTGACCCCCTATTTTCAGGCTACAACCTGAGGGAAGCTCCAACTCCCCAATTCTATGGCTACAACCAGAAGGAGGATACAACCCCCTATGTTCTTCAGCTACAACCGGAAGGTGGCTACAAACACCTATCCTTGCCCCATCCAACCATCGTTTTTCTTCTTGTAGTGTTTTGTTTCTACAGTTTTTTGTCGTGAATCTGCTACCGCAATTTTTTTGTCGCGATTTTTCTACCACACTTTTTCTTCTACTATTTTTCTACCACACTTTTGTTTCCGCAATTTTTCTACCGCACTTTTCTTGCCGCAAATTTTTTGTCATAGTTTTTCTTCCACAACCAACCCAATTAATCAACAAAATAATCCTTGAATCTCATCCACCTGTCATCATAACCCACATATCTTCTAGCTCAGAGTAGAAGCGAATTCAAACTTCAAGTCAACATGTACATGAGGTAGAGTGAGAAATGCAGTTTCATCAAATCAAGGCATGATAATGAAACAATATTGCATTAGAGAAATTCATGCATCATGTCATGAATTTCTCCAATACGTGGATGATCAATCTCAATCTATACATCCATGAAAGATTAAAATATGATCTTTCATCTGAGTATATGTAATTTGTTACCAATTGTTTATGGATCCATGTAATTTGAATCTAAGTAATCTCATTTTCACCATATAAATATGTGTAATAAGATCTACAAGAGGACATGTTGGTTATTACTCTTTGTTATCGAATTCCTATAAACACATTTGCTGGAAAAACAAAGCTCTCATTAATGTTCTTTCATATGAGTTGTTACTTCTAAGTTTGTAAGATTTTAGCTTTATATGACTTCTCCAAATAGTGCTCCTCGAACCAGGAGGCCCCCCTGAGGAGAAGCACGCAATTCATTTTCTTTATCATTGTTGGTATTGTGTTTTTTCTTATCCAATTGCGTGATTTCTTAATTTTGTCATTTATTTTTTATGCAGGAGCATCACTCCACGTCATCAAGCGCCAGCCAGCTCGCACATCAAAGTGCGCATTCAATGGAAGGAGGGAGGTGCATCCCTCTCATTTTTCAAAATTTGAAAATTGCATTAAATGTTGTAAGGCTGGTAGAGCCAAAAGCCATGCATGTGCGTAGGCTTTAGATAAAATTTTCCTTAATTGGTTGTAAGGCTAAGATCTAGATCCGATTTGGACTAGACATCCATTCAATGTAATTGAATATAAATTAATGAGAGTTGGTGAGGATGGAGGGAAGAGCTCGAGGAGCCCCCTTTTGTAAAAATATCTTCTTTTGTTTTTCAGGTTAGGCAGAGAAGAAGAGAGAATAGGTTAGGGAGAAGAGAGGAGGTCGTGACTCTGTTGCAGTTCGAGCTCACATTGTAAAGAGGCATTTCATATTAATACAATCATAGCATTTTTTCTTGCATGTTGTTGTTCATGTGTTTGTGAGTTCATGAACGAAATTATTTATGTGTTGATGATATGTTGTAGATGTATGTTAGATGTGCATCTGCAGGGATAGATAGATTTTCCTATCTGAGAGTTCTTTGATTTCAGGTTTGGATTCTTTGTGGTTTCATGCAAGAGTGCATGACAGAGTACTGTGGTCTCTGAAAACCAGTGCCGGAGTGCACTTCTGAATTCTGCGGAATTTTAAACAAAGACGTGCCAAAAGGGCACACCAGAGGAAATCATTGACTCAAGGAGGAAGCCTCAAAGTTGCTAAACACCTTGAAGGAGAAACTGTGCAGAGGAGAGCACAGAGAGGAGAAGCAGAATTGCTAAGAATTTTGTAAAGGCTCTGCCAGGAGGGCATTGAGCAAATGCACAAGATGCATTGAGGAGAACTCTATTTTGAAATCGGTGAGAAGACAGAGTCACTGAGGATTCTGGAGAACTCTTCCAGGTGGGCATTAGGTTGGTGCAAGTGTGCACAGAAGGAAGAACTCTATTCTGAGTTTTGAGAAGAAGGAGAAGTGTCACAGGAAAGATGCTCACAGAGTTGTTGAATACTCTGCAGACTCAGCAAGGTGTGCTTGAGTAGAAGTCACCAGGAGGGAACTTCTTAACCCTTTGTGCAAAGGAGGAATACAGAGTTACTGAAGACTCTGCATTGGAGGAACAGTGATTTGGAGCATAAGGTTCACAAAAGCTCAGAAGGAAGAAGAGTGCCTTTGCATGCAATATTCCAATTGGAAGGAGCAAGAGAGGCTGAGACACTTTGAGGTCAGGGCCACAGATAAGCTCAGAAGACATAGCACCATTTCGTGCAAAGATCCTGCAAGAGGTTGCAGAGTTTGAAGGAACCTTTGAGGTTCAGAGAAATAAATCTCAGGAGGAGGAATGACTCTTAGAATACAGGCGGGAGCCAAGGTTACAGGCTTCACAGCAGAGACAAATGCCAAGGCCTTTTGGAGCAAGAAATCTTCCAAGGGAAAGGAATAAGGGCATGCTCAAGGTAGAGCACGGCTATCGTTAGATCAGCTGCAGAAGCAAGATCTGGGTTGTTGAAGTCTACGTCCAGACACATGCAAGAAAGCGCACAAGGAAGAGAAACAGATATGGGCCGTCAGATCTAGTGCAAAGGGCCGATAGCCATCGGATCCGGAGGAAGGTGCACGAAGTTTAACATCTGGGAGGTTGTGCAGGAGAGGAGATGAAATAGATGGTGGAGACGCTTCATGGAGAAGTGTGAAATGTCGTGAGCCATTAGATCTCGTAGATCAGAGAGAAGGTTAAAGGGAGTGTCTTTCAATACTCAAAACTAAGGAGGAGTAGTGACCGTTGGATGAGAAGCAACAGGAGCCCTTGATTCCCCTTTGGAGTGGAATTTTGGCATTTCAGCATTTCAGGGTTCGGCATTTCGATAATCCCAATGACATGGAGCCGGGGCACTTTGCGTTGAAAACCTCGAAGTCGCAAAATGCGACGTGTCTTTGGAGTAGGTTTGTGTTCATAGAGGAAGCAGTCACAATGGACTGAGATTTGGTCAGGGGCTAATAGTCGTTGAGCCCATTTCGGCATTTCGGCATTTCGAGGTTCGGGAAGTAGAGGAGGCTGTGATTTTGGGATCAAGAGTTTCAAACTCCCAGTTTGCGAAATCCCAAAAAGATCAGAGTCGTTAGGTCTATTTCAGAATTTGGGGATTAGCGCGACAAGTGATTTTGGAGTTGAGAGTTTCAAACTCCCGGTTCGTGGAATCCTGAAAAGATCGGAGCCGTTAAGTCTATTTCGGAGTTCAGGGAATGGAGTGACCAGTGGTTGGGGTCGCTGCATTTCAAACTCTCAGTTACCAAAATCCTGATACAACCAGGATCATTTGATCGAGGAAGGCTCATAGCTGTCGATCTCGTCTAAGGGAGCAACTTTGGGTTTCGGGGTTTGAAGAGTCAAAATACTTGACTCTCTTGCATCATTGAGTCGTGAAATGTGAAAAACGTCTCTTGGCTTGGTTGGAGGTCATATCTGGTGGTCATGTGGAGGTGAAGACTCATGCCTGATGCACATTATGCAGGTGGGGTTTTCGTGAAGGACCTATGGATCGGATTCGTGGGGTTCCAGTGAGGGCCCGAAAGAACTATTTCAGTTCTGTGGATTCGAAGAAGATCGATCCTGGAGCGGATCTTGGCCTAAGGGTCAGGGGTCTGCATCAATTTTCTACAACCTTATTCATTTATGTTTACACAGAAGTAACAAATACAGTAATCATCAATTGAATAATTGAGTGTTATGTTCAGCAAGAACTCTCGTTGTTTTATGTGATTGAAATAATGTTATAATAGTCCAATATACTAGTGATCTTACATATCAGAATTATCTTTGTGTTCTTATAAATATTTTTTTTCATTATTAGCATTACTCTGTTCTTTCTGCAGCTAAATAAAACTATGTTTATGTAGCTAAAGCAATGAACATTTTTTCCTTATGCATGATTAGATAGGTTAGAAATAGTACCTACATACATTTTGCATTGCACTTCATTAGTTTACAACCCCTGGGTTTATAATTTAATGTAGCAGGGTTTAAGTAATTAAACTAGCTGACAACCATCCATGTGTTTGAGTCCTCCCCTTTTCCCTGCCAGGGAGGCTATCATGTTGAAGTCTCCTCCATTGATATAATGGTAATTTCCTATCATATCCTTGAGATTATGCATATTTTGAAGGAAATCTATTTTTTCACTTGCTAGTTGGGGTCGATATGCATTATTTATGAATTTGGATTCCTTTGATCCAATGGGTTGGAATCTTACAGATATCATTCTCTTAGTTGAAAAGAAGTCAAAAAGGAAAATATCCCTTGGGTTCCATAGGAGTGTCATTCCTCTTGAGGCACCATCTGCATCTATAGAAATGGAGAAAAAATATGTCTACCATCTAGAGGCTAGTATGTGGAGAGTGTCAGTTGAACATTTGGTTTCTTGAATCATGAGAATTTATGGCTAGTGTTTATGGATTAATCTCCTTAGGACTCTTTGTTTCTTTGGGCTGTTGAGACCCCTTATTTTCCATGAGATTCATTTCATCAGGTGTTAGAGGGGGTGGCCTAGAACTTCTCTGTCATTAGCATAATTCTTCCAAATTTTACCAAGAATTCACCAAGCTCATGAAGGAGCTTCTTATTCCTAAAGAATAAGAGATTTTGTTCTTACCTTTATGGGAATTTATCAGCTTAGCCTTGGATTTGAGAAGATTTGTTTATAGGAGTTGGATTTGATTTTACAATATGGAGTTTGCTTCTTTTCTTGCACATGCATATACAATCCATTGAATATCCAACTCGCTTAGTTCCACGTATTCCACTATGTTAGGATCTTCATTACTCTCCTATCTTGATACCATTTCTTTATATGCCTCGTCATGAAGATGTTCAGTGCCCGCAGATTCCTTTCCTTTGTCTTGGTGTTGATCATGTTGTTGGTGAGGGTGGATCTATGAAACTATGTGTTGATGGTGTGCTTGATGTGATTTTCCTACCTCCTAGTCATGCTCAAGGGTAAAAGAGGGAGCTTCAAAACTATTGATGATTTTGGGGCACTTTGGATTTGGTGGAGGTGGAGTTTTCCAAAGGATTTTCCACTTGTTGGTGAGTTTTTTGAAACCCTCCTCGTCCTTTTTTGTCACGTTCTTGGCTATATTAGCTTGGAAATTCTGGGGAAAATCCCAGAAGATATGTCCATGGGAATGTAATTTTCGGCAATGAAACAAGATGTGCTCATAATCAATTGTCTGGATCTAATCAGATTCTTGGAAAAATAAGAAGATGAAGACCGTCAGAGGTTTTGAGACGTTTATATAGACATAGATGTGAGCATTTGATGTGTATATTTCATTCTTTGTGGATTCAACATTTTGGATAGAGGATCCAAGGGTATATTCGATGCCCTCCAGTATTTTTGGGTCCCAGTATTCCTACAGAATGGAGTAAAGGAGGATCCAAACTGAGGCCATAGTGAATTCCTCCTCGGATGTGATAATTTTTTTAGCCTAAAGCTGAAGATATAGGCCTGTTGAGTTGAAGAAGTAGGGGTCATTTTCAAACTTCCTTTCACGATCCTAAACATTGTGGAAAATTGTTGTGAAAAATAATTTTGAACCCAGTTTTATATCTACATCTCCTTTTGTCTTCCATCGAGTCTAGATCCACCACATCAAAGATTTTTTTAGAGGCCATAGAACCATAAATTTGTAGATTATGACACATTCCTTCATGTACTAGATAGTTTCACTAATTGTTTTAGATTATTATCTCATGTCGAGGAGTTTTGTTTTCCTACAGGGTGTAGGTTCTTGTGCATTGTGTGCCCATGCTATTGCTTACCTCATTCTAATGTTTCTTCAGTTGATCAGTGAGAGGATAGCACATAATGTCTACTCTTTCCTCAAGCCGGGGTGTGTTAGTAGGAGGCCGTTGATTTATCACAAGTTGGGGGAATGATTCATGTATGTTTCATGCCATGATATTGCGAAAGGAGGGAGTCATGCCCCCTCCCCCTATCCTTACCATAACAGAAGGTTCATAAAATCCTAGCGGTGCACAAGATTCAAGGATAAGAGATCATCTATCATTCCTCTTTTAAAAAAAAAGTGATGTTGTTATTTGATATGATTAATCCTTAAAAAAAAATCTCAATTCAAATGCAAGAACTTACACCTACATTTTTTTTTTTTTAGAAAAAACGACTACGAGAAATGTAATGGAGAAGCCATGCATTAGCATTTATATATTTTATTACATTTTTTTTTAGTAATTATTACATTTTACTAATATTTTATGTGGAACAATGTTATATATAATTAGATTTTTTAATTTTTTTTATTTAATAAATTTAGTAGTACATTCCGTCATTTTTATGGAATTTACATATCAACAAATTTTTGATGAATGATTTTTTATACAAGTATTGATTTGCTACTTCAATTATAGAAATTCAATGTGTGCGTGTGTGTGTGTGTGTGTTAGTTTTATTTTGTTGAAACATTTTGTGTCAAATTAAAGTGGGTTTTATGAAAAAACAAAAATGTGAAATCCAATTATGGAGTTGTGCTTGAATAATTTGGGTAAATATTTTGAAACATTGTGTTTAATGATATTTGTACTTGTAGAAGTTACATAATTTATGGAGAACTCCAAGGAAAATAATCTATGGGATGATGAAAGATCTATATAATTAGAAATACTTATAATTATGAAGACATGATAGATGATTTGTAATCCATTTTTTTTAAAAATGAATGTTATAGATTAAAAGTGAATGCAAAATTAAGTGCAAAATCTAGTTCAATATTTTCCAAATTAGCAACGACACTCACAGGTAGCATAAAAATATAAAACCCAAAAAATACAAAAACTAGGTAGGCATTTCATGGATGTTTCCTCTTCAAAAGGGTATTTTATATTTTTACATTTTATGTGAATAAGACAAAACAAAACAAATAGTGTGGTACTACATTCTCTGTAGATCATGTTGG